>OX352773.1:116468441-116668441 GCA_947095535.1 Poecilobothrus nobilitatus
CTGCAGCAATTACGAGCACCGCTGCTTCAGAGACTGTTCGGTAGGAACAGGCGACCCGGAAACCAGGGCGTCGCTGGACAGAAGCTAGCCCTTTTCTGTACCACGCAAATCGCATTCGATCGCCCCAGACCTTCATTCGATCGCCCCAGACCATATAACAGCGCCGACTGCACGGTATTCATTAGGAGTCGTCGTTTACTTCGGGTGGCCCATGAGTATTTTCCATTATTCTGATCAAGTTCGCAACCATGGCCTTCGACTTGTGAGCCAACTATCGCAAGTGCTGCCTGAAGGTGAGTTTTTGGTCGATCATCTCTCCATAAACGGTAGAATGGTGTCGATCTTCTTTTTTGTTATAATAACAATTTCCGTTTTGGCGAGTGCTAAAGCTAGCCCTCGACCAGGCATCGATGTACTTATTCTCCGCATCGCTATATTTAATTTTGGCTGCGCCAAGTCGGGGGTACGGGCGGCTATCAGCACTGCAACATCGTCCGCATAGCCGTTCAAGCTCACTGCTTCTGGCATTTTTAATCGCAGGAGCTCATCGTATGCCGCTTTCCATAGGTCAGGTCCTAGGATTGACCTTTGGGCTGCCCCTGCCGTGACCGTCTTAATTCGTTGGCCGTCCTCTAGTTCATACACGAGCGATCTGTCTCGCAGGTAGTCCCGGATAACTCTCATGAGGTATTCTGCAACTCTGAACGCCCTTAATGCCTCCAACATATCCACCCACCTTGTAGAATTGAACGCGTAGAATTTTTCACGTAAAGGTTGACGAAGAGGACTAACTGTCGCGAGTAGTGGTTATTTTCTTCAGCCTTTCTCACGGTTTCTATTACCTCTTGAATAGCTCCTATAGTGGAGCGTCATCGCCGAAAGCCATACTGTCGTTCGGACAAGTTACCAGCACTCCTTATCGCGAGATTAGGCGAGGTTGCACTTCTTCTTGCAACTTCTTCAGCACCTTGCCTGCAGTGTCCAGCATGCACAGTGGACGATATGCCGATGGAGCCATTTGGTCACCTTTGCCTTTGCCTTTGTTAATCAGCGCAAGGCGGGTGGTTTTCCACCGTTGACAGAAGGTTCCGGTAATGAGGCAGGAATTGTACATTCTAAGCAGGAGATTCGGTCTTGTATGGTGCGGAGCTTTCAGGGCTTTTGGGGGTATCCCATCGGGTCCGGAAATTTTGCGGTTACGCAAAGAATCCACTGCAACTCCCAGCTCCTCGTCAGTGAAGAGGGGAATATCACCTATTTCTATTTCAGGAGTATCTTCACGAAGTGGGTGTGATGGGTAAGGTGCATCAGCTATTCGTGTAATCGTCTCCGCACTCATGCAGTTCGGCGCAGACCCCGACCTAAGCTTCTTTGTGACTATTTTATAACCAAGGCCCCACGGGTCAGCGTTCACCTCCTTCCCTGGTTTTCTCCATTGGAAAACCTTGCTTCGGTTAATGGTGTACCGGAGCAACTTCTTTGCCATCTTATGTTCCGCGGAGATAGTGTTTGCCTACTGACGATTCCGCGCCCTTTGTGCTCTCCGTCTAAGCCGAAGGCAGAGCCTTCTGAGATCCGCAATCTCCTCGGTCCACCAATACACCGGACGTGGACGTGGTCCTGGTCTGTGTCGGGGTATGGACAACTCACAGGCGCAACAGTTTCTGCTTGTTCCCGGGCTTCGCGATTAGTTGGGTGTTATACTATAAACCGGGCGTCTCGAAGTATTGAGGAAAATCTAGCTTCATCAAGCCTTCCGACGTTGCACCGCCCTAGCTCTTGTCCAGCACTTCGGTATGGGTCTGACTACTCCCGAACGCTGAAAGAAATGTACTGGTGATCACTTCCGGTATAGTCCTCCAGTACGCTCCAACCCTCCATTAGTGAGGCGAGATCCTCAGTCGCGAAAGAGATATCGGGCGTAGTCTCCCTATACCCTGGGCGGCGAAACGTCGACGTACAATCAGTGTTTAGTATAATTAGTCCCTTTCTGGCCGCCATGTCCGAGACATATTTCCCTCGAGAGTTGGTGTTGGACATTCCCCATTCAGTACTATGCGCATTGAAGTCTCCAGCGACTATAATTTTGCCTGACATTCGAAGGATCTCATCCTCTAGTGCATCTATTTTAATTCTGAAGGTCTGGATCAGTTCATTCGGAGTAAAGTAGCAGCTGATATATGTCATTCCTCCACTTTTGATTCATACGAAACCTTCCCCACGTCCGTGTGCCTTCACCGTAATCCTTTCGTAATCCCGTACCCAGATCGCCGCAGTCCCAAGTTCATCGCGGTACCAATTCGTAGATAATAGGTCCCTGTACTGCTCACTGATAACGACCAGGTCAGCTTTGTGCTCGTGGACTAGCTGGTGCAGGAGAGAGTCTGCCGTCTCGCTCCGATTAAGATTCACTTGCATAATCCGGATCATCTTATAACGAATTGAGTGCTCCCTAAAGCGTTCCTAAACACCTCGCACCTCCTAGACCAAGGGATATGGTTTACGCTACCAGAATCGTGGCCCTTCTCAAAGCACAAAAAGCATCGTTCAGGGGATGTACACACCTTCTCCTTGTAGTGTGGCTCGCAACACCTGAAGCAGAGCCTGCTTCTATCAGGGCCTTTGCATATCCCAGCGCAGTGACCTTACTCAACGCACTTATAGCACTTGCTTGCGGTTGCCCTCTGCCTGACTCTGCAGCTGACGAATCCCACTTTTATGTGCTGGGTTTCTATCACTTGTTGCGCGGCCTTTGTCCTTATGGTCACTATTGCCATTTTTTGTGCTCTTCTCTTCGGTTACCGAGACTTTGAAACTCGCTGTTCAACCGCCTAAAACTTCTTTTATGGCATTACTCACCTCCTCCGAGGTGGTGAGGTCATCAAGATCTCTAATCTCCACCATCTCCTTTGGTTCTAAGCTGCACACGCTTGCATTCTCCCCCAGTATAGCTTTGAGGGATTCGCCAAATGCAACTTTATCACTTGTTCCGGCCCCTAGTTCCACTAGGACTTCTCCGACCCGCGTCTTTCGAACCGCTCTTACCCCTGTCTCCGTTCTCGCAGGGTTAAATTCCTTCCTCATAAAGCGTAATACTTCAGCATAAGATTTGCCTTGGGCTGATTTAATCAGGATTGCCTCCCGACGAAGTCCTCTCTTTCGTACTCCTTTATTAGTACTAGTTTTCTCCCCGACTCCAGCGGTGACATTCTCCAGAACTTTACTCCTGTCTTTTTCCTTCCTCTCTCACATCTTTTTTCTAGGTACGACCTTGACCCAGGTACTGAGTGTCTCCTGCAGCATTTCCAATTCCTTCTTCTTATCCTTCTCCTGCTCTATATCCTCTCTCTCTTTTCTTATTTTCCCTTTTTCCTCCAATAGCGGGCTGTGACCAAAACTGACCGCTTCTGGCTGGGAATAGAAATTCTCTCCGTCATCACACCCATATCTTTGAAGATTGGGCGGTAACTGTTGCTGGTTCTCGTTTCGTATTTTGGGAGCCACTATCACGTCCATTTTTCACATCCATCGATATGTTTTTTGCCTACTAGTTGCAGCCCGCATGCAACCGATTATAGTCTGGAACTGGCGTAGCATGTCCTCCTTCCTTTCTACGTCGTCATTGAAATGTTTCTCCGTTTTGGAGAACTCGCTACCACCTCCAGAGGCAGCGGATTCGCCATTACTTCGTTCTCTACAATACACGCCCGCCGCGCATTACTTCGGGCATCCAGCGAGGCACCCTTTATAATCCGCAGCGGGGTCCTCATTACCTTCTCATTTCTCCTGAATCGCTCCATACACGGTATATTATCACCACCGCTGTTCGATTAATTTTTTTTATCCATTTGCGTATTTTAATGGGTATTTTCCCCTATTTAGGTAAAGGGTTGCGTTCTCGGACCACAGCCGAGATAACAGCCTGCATTCGCTTCCCGCTTCCCTGCACTCCATAGGGAAGCTCTCCCATTCAGCCCCATTCATTAAAATATTTGTTTTTTGCTCTCTTTTTACGAAAATTTTTTCAAAAGGTTTAAAATAGTGTTTTAGAACAGCTGTCACTTGTGTATAGTCAATTACACCATCTTTCCACTTTAATTCGTTAATATTCCTTCACAATACTGATTTTGATATTTTCCATCAGTATTAAGTTCTTCTTCCGAAAATGGTGGTTTAAAGTGAAATATAAAACTTCCTTTTTCCACAGCTGCCAATTCTTTTAAAAATATTGTTTTTCATTTCCTCGTGAAAATTGTAAATCGACTATTAGAAAATGATTTCTTTCCATGGAAAGTGTAGTAATGAAATGACTAAATATATTTCAATTATCATGATGTTATACATTAATTTTACTATAAATATAACCGAGAGTGCGTTTACTTTTTAGTTAATAATGACTATGTTATATCATCCTTTCACAATAACGATAGCGGGACCATCGTGTTGTGGTAAAACTACATTTATTCGTAACTTAATAAAAAATAAAAATACAGTTATTCGTCCTGAAATAAATAAAATTTTTTGGTGTAATCCTAATAAAAATTCATTTCCATTAAACATTAAAGAACTTGAATATTTGAATGCTATACCAGACTTGAGAGGAAGTCACCATGCTTTATTAGTAGTAATAGATGACATGATGTTAGATTCAAGTAATAAAAGTGTTTGCAAATTGTTTACTAGAGGTTCGCATCATAGGAACTTATCTCTAATATTTATAACTCAAAACGTGTTTCATCAGGGAAAATTTTCAAGAGATATTTCTCTCAACTTCTCTTATCTGACTCATGGCGCAGTGGTTAAGTCGCCAACCTTTCAATCGAAGGGTCTTGGGTTCAAACCCCGGTCAGGTCATAAATAAAAAAATATGTAGTACTTTTATATCGTAATAATGTATATCGTATAATTAATATTAGTAATAATAATAATAATAATAATAGTAATATTAATAACAATAATTATAATAATAATAATAATAATAATAATAATAGCTGCTACAGTGGAGCCATCTTCGGTGGTATCATGCAAGTAAGGTATTATATACTGCTGCATGTTGTAATTACACGGATGGCGCTGACTCTGTAGTAAAATAATAACAATAATAACAATAATAATAATATTAGTAATAATAATTATAATAATAATAATAGTAATAGTAATAAAAACAATAACTATAATAATAATAATAATAATAATAGTAATAATAATAGCTGCTACAGTAGAGCCATCTTTGGTTACATCATGCAAGTAAGGCGTTATATACTGCTGCACGTTGTAATCCACTGATGGCGCTGACTCTGTGGTAAAATAATAATATTATAATAAAAGTAACAATAATAGCAATAATAATAATAATAATAGTATAATAATTAAATAGTGTAATAAATAGTACAATAATAATATAACAATAATTATATAATAATAATAATAATAATAATAGTAATAATAATAATAGCTACTACAGTAGAGCCATCTTTGGTTACATCATGCAAGTAAGGCGTTATATACTGCTGCACGTTGTAATCCACTGATGGCGCTGACTCTGTAGTAAAATAATAATAATATTAATAAGAATATTAATACCAATAATAACAGCCTCTACAGTGACAGTGGGGGTTGCCTTCAATCATTACCTCATGTAGTAATATATATACTACTACTACATGTTGTAACTGTTGTGACGGCTTTAGTCACTGTTAGCAAAATAATAATAATAGGCAGATTCATTGTTTCCTTACAGTCCCACTCCCAATTCAATGTTTCCGTATCCATTTTCCTATCCTTTCCTATCCCTACTCCCAAGCCAATATACTGCGTTCGCAGGTAAGGGTTTCATCCCCTTATATTGGCTAAAGGGGGAGGGGGGTTTAGTCAGTAAGAATCTGACACTACCAAGGGGTAATCCTTGGTGTCTTTGGAAGATTCCCACCTCCCTTAGGGGGAAAAAAAACTGTAAATATTTGGTACTTTTCAAAAACCCCAGAGACAAGTCACAGATTTTAACATTGTCACGACAAATTTATACCAATAAAATGAAAGAATTCCAAAAAGCATATAATGAACTAATGGTACGACCACATGGTTATATATTTATTGATCTTAGTCAACATATTAACGATTTATTTAGATTGAGAAGTGATATATTAGGAGAGAATTTTTGTTTTTGTGAAAAAGAAGATTTAGATAATTTAAGTGAGAAATATGAACCGATTGAAGGCAAACCAACATATATTGCATGTATTAAAAAACTCTAAGCCGAAATTCCAAAAAATAATTATAAAACATTGCGACCCTGAAGTAATAAAAACATTGTGTGAAATAGCATTGAATATATTGAAAGGTAATTGTAATTTAAGTAAAAAAGCAATAAACAAATTGAAAAAGTATAAAAAGGAGTTGAGATTGTTAATTTGTCATAAAAAATCTTTACTTAGTAAGCGGAAAACCATTAGTCAAAGGGGTGGATATTTACTCACACTAATTGGCGCTCTAATAATAATAATTGGAAAGTTTTTAAAATGAACAACATATTTAATAAAATGATTTTAGTAAAAGCGGAGATTTATGAAAAACTCAAACAAAATACAGATATTGAACTTAGTGAATTCAGCATGAAAAAAATAAAAACTTGTTGGATATTCAAAAATGGTATTTATTTCGTAAAAAATTTGTATAAAGTAAGTAATAAGCGAAAAATGAGCTCACCTCAGAACGGTCAACATAAACAAAAAAGTATAAAGCTTTACGAATCAAAGGGTGTTCAAACACGTCCTGAACCAATGTTACGAAATCCAGAAGCTCAATCAGAATTAATCAACAGTAAACATTTTGGAATGCAATTTCCCGTGGAAGAGATCTATGAACAGGAACCAGCTGATGAAGCATTTATTGATGATGAAAAAAAAGAGAAAATATATTCAAAAGCAATTTCTGCTGCAAAATCAGAGAACGTCTCAGAAAAGGGAAATTTATTAAAAATGTACAATTGTATGAAACTGATACTGGAGATATTATAAGCGTACCTTTCGATAGTCCAAGTCCGCCTCAAAAAAAGGAAAAAGCTATGAATAGGAAGGAAATGGGTATTAAAGAACAAAGACGCGCTTTACGTTCAAATAAAGCTGCCGGAGAAACTGAATTACATATGGCAAAGATTGGGAGAAAAGTACAAAGGTATATATTAAGGATATCCAAGATAAAGATTTAATAGCAGTCGGTTCTCGGTACAACGTACATTCCATATGATGAAAAACAAATGTTATGTGATTGAAATGTTTTTCTATTGCCGACACTAATTCAAAATATTAGACCATTTCAAAGACTTTCAAGAAAAGAAGTTGAACGACAGCTGATTTGGGGGATTTTTAATTTTATAAATGAAGATGCCAATTATGTAAAACCAGCAAAACCAAAAAAAGATATGCCTCAAAATATATCTTACACTTCTATATGTGTGGCTAAACCAAAAATAGATATAAAATTAAGAGCAAATTTCTCTTATTCTTTAGAAGGACTTCTAAAAACATGTTTCAATCAAGTAACATCGAAAATGGTAGATTTTTAGAAATTTTAACCACGTGTAATAGAAGGTTTCAAAATGTTTTTAGATAGTGTACAATTAATTCCGATTATTAAACCAGATATGTTTTTTATATACTCGGATATTATTGAACCACAAAATATAGCTGATAAAAATGTGAGATGTTTATGAACTATCAAAATTCAAAGTACTTTCAATGATATAGTAAAACACTTCAGAAACATTAAATATTGTAAAGTAGAAAAATCATTTAATAGTATTTCAATACTTTTATGTGATAAATATGGTTACAAAGTAAATTTTTCCTTCCTACGTTCAATTCCTACAAAAATTGTATTGCATTTTAAAAAAGTGTAAATAAAGCATGTCATTGTAGAAAAATACATCATTTCAAAATGATTCGAGTATATTATAAGTATTATTTGATTCAGTCAGGAAGAGGTTTAGAAGATATTGGTCATTTGGTTTTACTCAGGTCAACCGTATCAAAGAGGACGAGGATTAGCAAGTTTTGTCGGTTGATTAATTAGATATTTAAAACCAATATTTATTTCAGGTGAAAATAAATTACAGAAGGAAGCTGTAAGCTCTGGTATTAATGCATTATCTCATATTGCATCAGGTGCAAATGTCAAGGAATGGTGAAAGATCGTATTAAAGAAATTGTTAAAAATATCAGACATGGTGCTGTTCGAAAACTTAATGAAATGTATGGATCTGGGAAAGGAAAAGAAATATAAAAACTAAAACTATAAAAAGGCCAGCTTTAAAAAGTTTAAGTTATTTAATAAGAAAACGACGCCAAGTTAAGAGCAAAAATAGAAAAAAAGATATTTTTGATTAAAATGAGTGAATGTATGGAATCTGAATTGGATATTTTTAAAACACCATCCATTCAGTCCAGCATTTTACGATCTGAAAAAGTTTGTAACAATCCTATTACTTCTTTAGATAATTCATCAACCATTGAAATTGTTTGGACATGGTGACACATATAGGGATTTATCTACAACATATTTGAGATTAAAGGTGCAAATAACTAAAAAAGGTGGAACTCTTTGGAATAATGATCAAACAACTAACAAACAATTGATACCACAACCTAGTGTAGTTAATAATCTTTTACATTCATTAATAAAACAATTATCACCGACTGAAATAATTAATTTAATCAGTAATGATAATATAAATATTTTGGTCAAAGTATTTAACAATATTTATGATAGTGGAGCTTTTTCTATAAACTGGTTAAAATCAACCTTCATAGCTCTTTCGAAAAAACTTAGCAAGAGATGCAACGAGTACAAATTTCTGGTTCATAGACTAAGAAAAAGCGTTCGACCGAGTACAATACGACAAAATGATAGATATTTTCCGAAATATGCAACTCGATGGCAAGGACATTCAGTGTATCAAAAATCTCTATTGGAACCAGACTGCAGCGATTAAAATTAACGATTTGACATCAGGTAACCTGCAAATAAGTAGAGGTGTCCAACACGGTTGCATTTTGTCACCATTGCTATTCAATTTGTACACTGAATATATTTTCCAGGAGGCAATTAGCTCAATTAATAAAGGAATTAAAGTAAACGGAATCTATAAATAATATTCGATATGCAGATGACACGACTCTAATATCTGACAAATTGGGTGATCCACAGTATCTGATTGACAAGGTCAATGTGCATAGCAATAACTACGGTCTTTATATGAACATCAAAAAGGCAAAATTCATGAAAGTTAGCAGACGCAATAACTTGGGGTCATTCACTATCAATTAATTAACAACTTAGGGTGTTATCGCAATTAATAACGAACATATCGAACGCGTTGTCAGTTTTAAATATTTGGGTTGCCAACTTGATGAAGGTTGGACTTCAGATAAGGAAGTAAGATGTAGAATTGAAATGACAAGAAGTTCCTTTGTTAAATATAAAAAAGTACTGTGTAATCGTGAGATAAATATCAAACTCCGATTAAGGTACCTAAAATGTTGTGTCTGGTCTGTGCTCATATATGGAGTAGAAACGTGGACACTAAAAGTGACGGTGTTAAACAAATTGGAGGCGTTTGAAATGTGGTGTTATTAAAGAATATTGAAAATTTCATACAGAGTTACAAACCAAGAAGTTCTCGGGAGGCTAAATATAAATAGAGAACTACTTCTAATTATCAAGCGCAGAAAACTAAGTTACTTTGGTCATATAATACGAGGTCCTAAATATGAACTACTCTAGCTAATAATACAAAGTAAAATAGAAGGTAAGAGAAACATAGGTAAAAAAACCGGAATTTTACATGTTTACATGAGGAGAAACCGGAATTTTACATGTTTTCAGCGGATACTGATGAGTCCTAATTGAAAATTATAGAAGCAAATTTGCTAACGAAACACGTTACAGTTAATCCAGGTATTTTACTCGCTAATTCAGTTTTGGAGAAAAGTACAGCTAAATATTTTTATAAAAAAGTTGAAGTAAAATGATTCACTATTCCAATGAGTAGTCAAAGCATATTATTAGATAATGTTTTCATTGAACAATTACCAAACACATTAATATGTTGTATGACTGAAAATTCAGAATATTCGGGGAACCGATATAAAAATCCTTTCAATTTTAAAACTTTGGTATTAATCAATGTGTATTATCTGTTAATGTTGAACAAGTTCCCAATTTAGCAATAGAAACTAATTTTTCTGACGAAAATAATTGTTTCACTAGAGCATATAATTCACTTTTTACTGGCACCTGAATACATCACAACGATAAAGGACTTCAAATGACAAAAACAATGTTTAATAATGGTTTATTTATGTTGGCATTTGACTTAACATCAGATTCATCTGATAATGAAGTATACCAAGGTTTATTTAACCATGGAACTGTAAAAATTGAAGCAAAATTATCAAAACCACTTCCCTCTACCTTAACAGCTATTTTGTATGAAGAGTTTGATGCAAATAGATAAAAATCGTAACGTTTATACAAATCTATAAATAAAGTATATACAAACATAAAAAATCTATAAAACATTAAGAAATTATTGTTTTATCAACGCAACAACATGCATTCCTTAGAAATTGCGATAATTTTTAAATGTAATAATAGTACAAAGAAATTATTTAATGGAGTTTGAGCGCTGGATCGTATACCAAAAGTTATTAAAAAACCATCCTTTTTCATAGTTAATACACATATGGCTAAAGATCTTCGCGAAGATTGGCTGGTAGTTTTTATACCAAGAGAAGGATGTATAGAATATTTTGATTCTTATGGACGTCCCCCCCTGAAAAATAAAATCTTAATTTTTTTAAAAAATTTTGTATTGTATTTAATGAATATTTCGGATTTTTGTGGTCAGTATTGTTGTGTTTACATATACTATCGATGTTCTGGTAAAAGACTGAATAATTTTTTTAATTTATTTAAGAATGTTGATAATATTAAAAACAACATAGAAAAGGATATGCGTATAGCGAAAGAATTTAAGCGTATATTTGGAGAAAATAAAAATGTACAAAAGTATAAGTTATATTATAAGTATAAGAATATTTACAAGTACCGATTGTTAAGAAGTATAAATATTAAAATCGGTACTTGTAAATATTCAGTTTATTTATAACAATGGAAGAATATAATACTAATAAAATCTTGCTGCTATCTTATACATATTTTTTGAATAAAGACCATACATTAGCAGTCGTGCTTGGTTTTGATCCAGAGTCTTGTGAAACAAGAATTTTATTTCAACGTATTTGTAATAACCAAACATCGTTTTATAATTACAAGTATGATGAATGGAATGTAATACATAGTAATACATTTTTTAAAAACATATCTTGCAAAACAACTACATAAGCAAATTTATTTAAACGATAAACCTTATTACGTAGGTCAAACATTTTTAATTTTGAATGAGGAGCAAGCAAACAATTTCTACAACATTAGTAAATTTCTTAATTTAGTTATACCATACAATAAAAAGTCTGAAAATTTCGTAAAAGCATATGTAACAAAACATGTAAATACGTGTCGGCAAAAATAACAACTAACATTAAAACATAAAATATATATACCGCAGGGTTATTATAATGTGCAATGCAATTATTCAAGACTATTTTTTGAAATAGCTCTTATGTTAGGTTAGGATAAGGTGGCTGCCAAAAAGGCACACTTAGCCCGTTTTTGGTCCATTGTGATACCACATAGAAGCTTTTCTATCCCACTCGTTAAAACCAATTTGAGCTTTTTGCAAAGCGAAGAATACTCTTCACATTTTTACCTGACAGGTCGCTAAGGCTGTCGAAAAGATATTGCCCCAAATGGGTATTCCTTCTTGCCGACAAGGCCGGGCATGTGCAAAGGAGATGAAGAGTAGTTTCCTCCTCTTCTTCATCCTTGCAGGCTCTACAATAGTCGCTTGCGGATAAGTCAAGTCTTCTGGCATGCTTCCCTATTAGACAGTGACCGGTGATTATACCTATTGCCATTCTAATGTCTGCCCTTTTGAGAAAAAGCAGATCATTGGATCGTCTTAAATCGGTTTTGGGCCATATCAATCTTGTGATATTACACGAGGTTAAGTTTGACCATTTGTAATTTACCATATCCGTTATTTCCTTACGAAATAACGTTTTGCTTGTGGATAGAGGTATCCCTAGTCCTGCCCTATCCGGCAGAACTTGTAAGGTTGTACCAATTCTTGCGAGTTCATCAGCTTTTTCATTTCCCGGAATACCTCGATGACCTGGTACCCAGCAAAGCTGAATGCTAAACTGCCTGGCCATCTCGTTAAGAAGTTTTCGGCAGTTTATTACAGTCTTCGAGGTTGTGCATGTTGATTCCAGATATTTTAACGCAGCCTGACTGTCTGACAGAATACGTACTTGCTTCACAGTCAAAACGCTTCTATTCAGTAGAATCAAGGCTTCTTGAATTACCATAATTTCCGCTTGGAAGACGCTACAATGGTCTGGTAATCGGAAATTATGACAGATATTCAGATTATCTGAGAAGACCCCGCATCCTACACTGCTGTTCATTTTTGAACTATCCGTGTAGAATTGTACTCCTTCGAAGGTCATCACTGTGTTCGAGCTCCAACTCTCACGGCTTGGTATGCTCGTCACATGAGATTTCCCGAAGAAGTAAGTGGGGGACGTGTAGTCCACCAAGACGGGGGTGGTCTTGAATTGGTTTATGATATCCGAGTGACCTTCCCGTGAATTGGTCAACTGGGATGTAGCTTTTAATCTCACAGCTGTGTTTGCGGCTGCAAATTTACTATAATATTCTACAGGCATCAGATTAAGCATGATGTCTAATGCCGCAGAAGGGGTTGTTATTAAAGAGCCACTAATACATAGTGTGGCAGTTCTTTGGACTTTAGCGATTGCTTTGCGGTTGACCTCTTTATCGATAGCCTTCCACCATACTAGGACTCCGTACATAAGAATGGGTCTTACTACGGATGTGTATAGCCAGTAAGTCATGTATGGCTGAAGCCCCCATTTCCTACCAATGGCTTTTTTACACGAGTAGAGTGCTATTGAGGCCTTCTTCACTCTTTCTAAGATGTTAGCTTTCCAGCTTAACTTCCTGTCTAGAGTTAGACCAACAAATTTCGCTGTTTCGCTAAAGGCAAGAGTGCAGCCATTTAACGAAGGCGGTTTTATTTTAGGAATTTTATATTTCCTTGTAAAAAGGAATAGTTCTGTTTTCTGCGGATTTACTGACAGTCCACAGTCTGTAGCCCATGTTGTGATTTTGTTTAGTGCAAGTTGCAAAACGTCCCTGAGACTGTCTGGAAACTTGCCACTGACCACGACAGCAATATCGTCCGCATAGGCGATAGTTGTGCATGTCATATATCCAACAAACCAAATCTTAGTAGGTGTAATTTCTAGGAGGTCTAATCAATAAATTAATTTTCATAATTCTTTCTCTTACTTTCATATTAATCAATTACAAGTATTTCAACATACTTGATATTATAAAATTCTTCTTTTCTTTTATTCCGTTGACCGCTATGTAAAATACAATAATTCGTTTTAAAGTACAATAAACTAAAATTAGGTCATTAAATGAAAAAGGATCATATGTCAAGCAAAGCAAGACCAAAATTTTTTATTTAAATTTAAACTCTTACAAAATTTCTTTTCAAGTACAATAAACTAAAATTAAGTCATTGAATTAAAAATAAGAGATCAAATTACAAATAACGCAAGACCAATTTTTTTTGATTCAAAATTAAATTCTTACACAATTTCCTTTTCAAGTGCAATAACAGAAATCGACAGCACTTGAAAATATAATAAATTTCTTTTTCTTGTTTTTCTTTGTAAAATATTAATAATAATCAATATTTAAAATGTTAATAACGCTAACTGACGTCCGATAACGGTAAAATAAAATAAAATAAAAAAAATAAAAAATAAAAATTAATATATAAAAGTGAAAGTTATCTATAAAATTATATTACCAGTGACTTTAGTAAAACTTTTATTAAAAAGAATTTTTTTTTATATATCAATATTCAAGTTAAATCAAGATAACTTCAATTAAACTTTCAAAAAAAAAAAAAAAAAATAAAAACTAAAATGACAAAAGTGGCGTCAGGCTTTTTTATTAAAAGAAATTTGTAGCGATAAAAGAACACAAAACAAAAGAAAAGAAAAATCTTAAGTGAATGAAACCATATCGAATCAATTATAAAAATAAAAACAAACTTAAACTCGAAACTATTAGCGAATATAATAGTATTTTAAATAATATCAAGTTAACTAACGAAACATCAGAAATGGCATTAACAATAAATTCAATCTCAACAAATGATTTAATATCCGAAGCTAGATCTATTCTAGTATTTAGAGGAGATGGAACGTTTGAGTTAATATCATTTTTCAAAGAAGCTGATAATATCATGGGTTTAACACCAGATCCAGGATTAAAATCTTATCTTGTCAGCATAATATTATCAAAAATACAAGGAGCAGCCGCAGCCAGCATACGAAGATTGGAAAACGCGACATGGAGTGACATTAAAAATCAATTAAAGAGATCATTCGGAATACAAGAAGATTACCTCAAGCTGAAAGAGAAAGCAGATGAAATTAAATTTTTAAATGTAAGTCAATTTTATTATCAATTAACAGAAATACTAGATAAGCTAAATTTAAAATATAAACTTGATCCAAATTCCCCTATCGATTTTAAACCATCCAATAATGAAAAAAGCATTTTAGAGAAATTTCTCAATAAACTCCCTAGATCCGATAATATGTTTTTAAGGCTTAAAAATATTGATAATTTAGAGGAAGCTTATTATGAGCTTTTGCAAACTGGTATTTCCACCAACAATAACAATTATAATTTTAATAAGAATCAAAATTTTTCACGTAATGATAAAAATAAAAACAATAATAATCGTTCTAATACTACTTTTAGAAACTCTAATTTCAATAATAATTATAATAACAATTTAAATAACAATCGCTCTAAAAATTTTTTAAATAATAATTATAATAATAATAATTCCAATCACTATCGCTCTAATAATTTTTCAAGTCATAATAATAATTATAATAATAATTCCAATCACTATCGTTCTAATAATTTTCCAAACCATAATAATAACTATAATAATAATCGCAATAATCATTTTAATAGATATAATTCTAATTCAAATTTTAATCGTCCAATGAATCCTAATAATTCAGGGCAAAGTAGATTCCGTCGTAATTATAGCGGAAATTTTACAAATCAAAATAATAACTATAATCAACCTACAGAGCCAATGGATACCTATGATGTTAATATTAACAATGTTTCTTTAGATAACCAAAATGAGCAAACTGAAGAAAATTTTCATTCAGTGCCTCGGAAACCAATTTACCAATAGTCCAATTTACAATAAATAATACAAAAGTAAATTGTTTAATTGATACAGGTGCTACAACATCAGTTATCAATGAAACCTTATTTCCCGAAATAAAAAAAGAAAAATTGAAAAATCCTTTAAAAATTCTCACATTATTCGGTGCTAGTAAAATATTTCATACATTAATTACTGACGTTCCAATAGAATTTAATCACTCAGCACAAATCCTTTGGAAGGTATTAAAACTTAATAATAAACAATTTGACGCGATTATAGGACAAAACGTATTGAAAGCCGTAGGAGCAAAAATAGACTTTGAAATGGAAACGATCGAAATAATGGGAAAAATAACAAAATTTAAAAATGCTTGCCCTTATAATGACATTAATGAATTGTATTCATTAGATCTAAAAACAAATATCTTTGATTTTATAAAAACAAATCATCTTAATAACGAAGAAAATAAATTATTAAAAAAAATTATAACAGAAAATAAAGATCTCTTTTATCAAGAAGGTCAGACCTTAACCAACATTAATTGTATTAAACATCAAATTATCACAAAAAATAGCCATCCTATCTATTCGAAAATTTACAGATTTCCTAAGATTCATGAACATGAGGTGGAAAAACAAATTTCCGAAATGCTATCTCAGGGGATAGTAAAACATAGTAATTCTCCTTATAATTCACCTATCTGGATAGTTCCCAAGAAACTAGATCAATCAGGAAAACAAAAATGGAGAATAGTGGTAGATTATAGGAAATTGAATGAGATTACAATTGAAGATAAATTTCCTATTCCGAATATTGAATCTCTCTTTGATAAACTAGGTAAAGCCCAATATTTCTCTACTATTGATCTCGCTAAAGGATTTCATCAAATCCTTGTAGACGAAAAAGATCAACCGAAAACAGCCTTTTCGACCCCACAAGGTCACTATGAGTTTGTCAGGATGCCATTCGGGTTGAAGAATGCTCCTGCAACATTCCAACGAATGATAAATTATGTTTTACGTGACTTTATAAATCATATCTGTGTCGTATATCTAGACGATATACTAATTTTCAGTACGTCACTACAAGAACATGAAAACGCAATTAGAAAAATATTTGAAAGGTTAAGAAAATTTAATTTAAAAATACAATTAGATAAATGTTTATTTTTTTCTAAAGAATCAGAATATTTAGGACATTTACTTACAGATAAGGGAATTAAACCAAACCAAAAAAAAATTGAATTGATAAAAAAACTAAAACTACCAAATTCTCGAAAATCCATTAAAAGCTTTTTAGGTATTACTGGGTATTATCGTAAGTTTATTAAAGACTACGTTAAAATTGCCCAACCATTAACTTATTGAAAAAAGATAATAAAATTGACATTAACAATCCTAAATATATTCAAGCATTCGAGAAACTTAAAGAAATCATTACTAGTGATCCAATATTAAAATACCCAAATTTTAATCAAAAATTTACCTTAACTACTGATGCAAGTGACTTTGCTATTGGGGCTGTTTTATCACAAAATGGACATCCAATTGCATTTGCAATTAGAACATTAAATGATCACGAAAATCGTTATAGTACTATCGAGAAAGAGCTCTTGGCAATTGTTTGGGCAACTAAGTACTTTAGACCGTACCTGTTTGGTGTTAGATTTACTATAAAAACGGATCATAGACCTCTAGTTTGGCTAAACTCACTAAAAGAACCGAATTCAAAACTCCAAAGATGGAGAATTAAATTAAATGAATTCAATTTTGATATAGAATATGTTAAAGGAAAAGACAATAAAGTGGCCGATTTCCTTAGCAGAATCAATATTGAAAAAAATGAAATAAATAATATTTTTCAATTAGATGAGTCTTCTTCTAACATGGAAAGGGATTTAGCTACAATTCATAGTGGCATCGAAAATTTGGATGACCACATTCCAATTGTAGAAAATATAGTAAACAAATATTTTAATCAAATCCACCTAGTAGTAACTAAACCAGGTGAATTGATTACCAAATATAACAAATATAAAAAAATTTTTATATCCGAAGATGATTTAAAAAATCAAAATTATTTAAATGACGTACTACGAAGGCTCATTAAAAAAGGTATTACTGCGATTTATTCAGAATTGAACGATAATAAATTTGCAATATTACAAAGAAAACTAATACAATTATTCAGTAACGATAGAAAAGTAAAGTTTATTAGATGTACTAAATTAGCTCAAGAAATAGAAAGCGAAACCGATTTACTAAATATAATAAAAGAAACCCATGAAAAAACAAATCATAGAGGTATTTTAGAAAATTTTAATGAATTGAAAGATAAATACTATTTTCCAAAAATGAAAGATCTTATTTACAAATATATAAATAACTGCGATATTTGTAATTTAGCAAAGTATGATCGGAAACCTAATCAATATAATTTTAATATATCTGCAACACCTTCTGAACCGAATGAAATAGTTCATGGCGACACGTATTACTTAAAAAAAGAAGTATTTTTAACAACAATAGATAAATTTATAAAACACTTATCAATAATTAAATTAAATGATAGAAATAGCATTACCATAATTCAAGCTTTAAGATTACGAAACTCTCTGTTTGGTAAACCAAAAACATTTGTATTTGACAACGAATTCAATAGCTTAAATCTGAAGGACTTTTGTAGAGTAGAAAATATAGAATTACACTTTACCTCTCCTAGAAGTCATACAGGTAATTCTGATATAGAAAGAGCCCACGGAACCATCACAGAACATATTAGGATTTTAACATTAACCGATTCCAATCTTAATACTGAAAGTTGTATATTAAAAGCTGTTGAAGCTTATAATAATACACTACATTCTGTAACTGAAGTTAGGCCCATTGACTTTACTAAGAATAAAGTTTTAAGTTTCCAAGAAATCAAAGACAGATTATTACATAAAAAAGAGAAAATTATTTCCAAATTAAACAAAAATAGAAAAACTTTTGAAATACCTAATGACAGTGAGATACTAATACAAAACCCTGAAATTGTACGGTATAAAGAACAGCCTAGATATAAGAAAATTAAAATTAAGAAGATAAATAATAAAATTACTGATTTTAAAAATAAAAACATTCATCCAACAAGAGTTAAAAGAAAATATAAATTCATTTCAGGTAACTCAACAAATAACAACTGCCATTAAAATCATTATTCAGATTTTTATTCTTATTATAATTCTAAATAAAGCTGAAGCAATAATTAATATAGAAAAATTAGAAACTGAGTCCGGGTATTCTTTAATCCAACAAGAGAAAACTCCAATTATTGATAGCTATACTAAAATACTTCACGTTATTGAATTAGACGAAATTGATTATACAATAAATATGATAAAAGATAATGTAAGAAATTCATTTAAAATCCCAGAAGACGAAATTATTTTAAAAACGCTAAAAGATAAAATTAACAAATTAGAACATACCTTCAAGACATTAATTCCCTATAGACATAAAAGAGCATTAGCTAATATTGGTGGTTCATTTTTGAAATGGATATTTGGTACAATGGACGAAGATGATAAAGTTGAAATAGAAGAATATCTAAAAACCCTTGAACAAAATACTCATAATCTAATAATTAATCATAACCAACAAATAAAATTAAATAGTAATTTTCAAGATAATATTGAAATCCTGAAAAAAACAGTTAATAATAACCACATAAAAATTGAAAAACTTCTAAATAGTGTTTCAATGGAAAATAAAAATATAACTAAACAACTACAATACTTGCAAACAATTACTGACATTAATCTTCTAAGTGAAGAAGTCGAAAAAATTCAAGAAAATGTTATATTTGCTAAACATCAAATAATGAGTAGATCCATTCTAACCCCAGAAGAAATAGATTTTTATAACATAGATATTTTCAAAATTCAAGAACTTAAGAGTTCAGTTGCAACAACAAATAGTAATAAATTAATATTTATATTGGAAATACCAGTACTAAGTAAAGAAAATGCCACTAAATATAAAATATTTGATTTACCAAATTCAAAATTTGAACAAATTGATATACCAAATTCTGACATTATCTTATTTGAAAATAAAACATATTATATTACCCAGGAAAAATATAAAAACAAACTAAAACCAACCTCAAACTGTATATCAAATCTTTTTATTAAATCATATATTAACTGTTCTAAAACTATCGAAGAAGATTTTAAAATAACGGAATTGGATCAAGGTGTAATATTAATTAAAAATGCCCAAAATAAAAATTTAACAAACAATTGTAACAATATGAATTATCTTTTAAACAAAAACTATAATATTTATTTTAATAATTGTAATAACATTAAATTTTCTAATAAAAATAAAGAATTCAAACATAATATTGTAATACCTAATTATATAACTATTAAAAATATAAATAATACTCTTAAACTTGAAACTTTAAATTTAAAACAATCAGAAAACAATAGAGAAATTGTTGAAATTAATTACAAAAGAAAAATTTATGATAATTTAACTCATACTAATACAATTGTTATAGTAATTATAGTTGTAATTTTATTCATTTTTGTAATTCTACAAAGTAAAAGAAGAAAAGGAAAAATAATCAATAATATAACCAATACTAAAACTAAAGAAATTGTCCAGGAGTACAAAAATCCTAAGGATGAGGGTGTCATATATCCAACAAACCAAATCTTAGAAGATGTAATTTCTAGGAGGTCTAATCAATAAATTAATTTTCATAATTCTTTCTCTTACTTTCATATTAATCAATTACAAGTATTTCAACATACTTGATATTATAAAATTCTTCTTTTTTTTTTTTTTTCTTCTTTTCTTTTATTCTGTTGACCGCTATGTAAAATACAATAATTCGTTTTAAAGTACAATAAACTAAAATTAGGTCATTAAATGAAAAAGGATCATATTTCAAACAAAGCAAGACCAAAATTTTTTATTTAAATTTAAACTCTTACAAAATTTCTTTTCAAGTACAATAAACTAAAATTAAGTCATTGAATTAAAAATAAGAGATCAAATTACAAATAACGCAAGACCAATTTTTTTTGATTCAAAATTAAATTCTTACACAATTTCCTTTTCAAGTGCAATAACAGAAATCGAAAGCACTTGCAAATATAATAAATTTCTTTTTCTTGTTTTTCTTTGTAAAATATTAATAATAATCAATATTTAAAATTGAATTCTAAATATAAAATTTGTAAAATGTAAAAGTTAGTTTAAGTCTAGATTCGTAAGGTTTAACATTTAATTTTTAATAAAGAAAATTAAAATAAAAAATCAAAATTGTTTCGTGTTTAATTTATAAAGAATATTATTTTATAAACCTCAATCTTATAAAATAATAAAACTTGCAGCCCTCTTCCAGGATTTTAAGCAGTTTATTTACTACCATATTCCAAAGAAGGGGAGATAGCACCCCTCCTTGCGGAGTCGCTATTTTCACAAACCTTTTTGCTGAAGCGTTGCCTAAGTTGGCAGTGATGGCCCTGCTATTTAGCATATTAGCTATCAGTGCTCTTAGCTCCGGTTCAACTCCTAGGCTTATGAGTGCGTCCACAATTGCTGCCTGATTGACGTTATTAAACGCTCCCTCAATGTCTATAAAAGCTGCAAGAGTATACTCTTTGCAATTTAAAGATCTTTCAATCGAGCTTGTCAAAGTGTGAAGTGCAGTATGCACTGACTTCCCTTTACAGTAAGCATGTTGAGAGGCTGACAACAGATTTTTATCTAAATTGCAGCGGATATGGATGTCGATCAATCTTTCTAAGGTTTTTAGAAGGAAGGATGACAGGCTTATAGGCCGAAAGTCCTTCGCATGGACGTGACTACTTTTGCCGGCCTTGGGTATGAACACTACTCTGACCTGTTTCCATTTATCCGGGATAAGCCCCAAATTAAGACAACCACACAAAATACTTTTTAACCAAGCCAGGGTAGTAGATGCATTTTGCTGGATCTCAGCGCGTATAATTCCATCCGGTCCGCTTGACTTGAATGGTTTGAAACTATCTATAGCCCATTGTAGTTTGTCCCCTGTAACCACCACCTCTGAAATAGTAGGGGGAGGATTCAGAACACAAGCCACCTCTGAGCTGTTATTTGAGCACTCAGGAAAGTGGGTTTTTAAAAGTAATTCCAACGACTCCTCGCTTGTGGTAGCCCAGCTGCCATCCTCTTTTTTAAGAAGGCTGGGTACCATGGGGTTTGTCGATAGAATTTTCCTAAGTCTAGATGCCTCGGAGACGTTCTCTATACCTCCGCAGAATAGTCTTCAGGTATCTCTTTTCGCCTTTTTAAGTGCTTTTTTGTACTGACTAAGAGCTGTTTTATAAGAGCTCCAGTCTTGTATCTCATTTGTTTTTTTGGCATTATTAAAAGCCCTCCTACTATCTTTCCTTAGAGCTTTGATTTCATCATTCCACCAAGGTGGTTTAGGTTTACCCCTAGGTTTACTGATGGGACATGAATGCTCTAAGGACTTATTGCAGGCCTTAGTAAAAACGTTTACTAGGCTATTTAGATCCTGGATATTTTTAGGAATTTCAGGTGTTAAGGAGGGAAGCGTTGACTTTAAGTGCTCCCTATATTTGTTCCAGTCAGTTCTCTTAGGATTTCTATAGATTGACTTTGTTGGAGGACTTTCGTCCAGACTGAACTCAAGGTATCTGTGATCTGAAAAGGAATGCTCATCAGAAACTTTCCATGAGTTTATTTTAGAATAAATGAAGTCCGAGACTAAGGTTATTTATTTATTTATTTATACTGCTTAGCACAAACAGTTTACATAAAATTTATAATATATATAATAACTAGTAAACAATAATAAATTGTTAAATACAAAAAAGTTATAATAAAAATTACATAATTGTTAAATATAAATAAACTTAGAACTAAGATTAAAATTTAAAATCATATACATAGGTATATACTTTACAGTGCAACAAGAAACAAAAACAAAAAAAAAATCCTAATATTAATAGCGATTGTATAATTTTTGTTTTTGGGAATGTTTAGAAAGTGTAAAGTCAATGTTAAGTTTATGTTTGTTACCTATAATAAGCATCCTATTAATAGGTTCAAATTTGCCATAATTAGTCCTATAATTATAGGTTTTAAACAAATTGCAAGAGCGAAGGCGTTGAAGATTCCTAATATTAATTTTACTAGAAATTAAAGTAGATTTAACATAACCCTTGACAATCTCTGTAATGAAAATAACATCAGAAACCTCACGTCTAAAACTTAAAGTACACAAATCAATTAACTTTAGCCTTTGCTCATATGGTGGCAAAAAAATAGGATTTGACCATGGCAAGTGGCGTAAGGCAAATCTAAGAAAGTTTTTCTGTACTGCCTCGATCCTATCAATGTGTACCATGTAAAATGGAGACCAAAGCTGACTAGCATATTCCAGGTTCGGTCTTACAAGACAAGTGTACAACGATTTGAGAACATAGGGATCTGAAAATTCCTTAGAAGAACGTTTGACAAACCCCAATAATGAATTAGCTTTATTTATAATATTATTATAATGAATTTTAAAACTAAGTTGGGAATCAAAATACACACCTAAGTCTTTTATTGGAGTAACTTGAGGTAAACTAATACCATCTAAGTTATAGTTGAAATAAATAGGACTAGAACGACGTGTATAAGATAACAATGTGCATTTATTTACGTTAAGTAGTAGGCAATTATTAACGCACCAATTGTTAAAGTTTTGAAGGTCATTCTGCATAAGGACGGCGTCCTTATTAGATGTAATCTTTTTAAAGATTTTCATATCATCAGCGTAAACTTGAAGCTCACAATTAGAAATGATAGAAGTAACATCATTTACAGATAAAATAAAAAGTAAAGGACCAAGGTGGCTACCTTGTGGAACACCGGAATTTGCCACAAATGGTTATGAAATCACATTTTTGAATATAACACTATAAGAGCGATCACACAAATAAGAATATATCCACTTTAGGAAAAACTCTTGAAAACCATATTTTTTTAGTTTTAGTAATATAATACTATGTGGCAAAAGATCAAATGCTTTACTAAAATCAGTATAAACAACATCTGTTTGAAAACCTTCTTCCATGTTATTGAGGAGGAGGGACGTTGTTTCAACTAGGTTTGTCACAGTAGATTTTTGTTTTACAAAACCATTTTGGTTATCAATTAAAAGATTAGAACAGTGATTATAAATTGAATCCGTTATAATTAGTTCAAATAATTTTGGAATAGAAGATAATTTTGCTATGGGACGATAGTTAGTAATTTCATTTTTAGCATTCTTTTTGTGAATTGGTCTGATATAAGACATTTTCCAAAAAGGAGGAAAAAGTCCGGTATTTAATGAGTTTTTGAAGAGTAATGTTAAAGGCGTGGTGAGAATGTTAGAACACTTGCTCAGAATTATTTCTGGTATACCATCAGGGCCGGGAAAAGTATTATCACCGAGTTTATTTAGATATTTGGAAACTATTTCTTCATTTATATTTATGTCATTAAGAGACGTTTTTTGACAACTGGAGAGATAATGGAGAAATAATTTTCATTTGGCGAAAAGGAAGAATCACTATATGAAGTGCTGAAAAACTCACGAAAATACTTCGAAATAACTAAAGGATCATTACTTGAAAGAGAATTAAAATTCATAAATGTAGGGTAATCATCACAATTACGTTTAGAATTTATGAATTTCCAAAATTTTTTCGGATCAGATTTTAGTTTACTTGCCATTTGATTAATATAATTATTGTAAAGAATATCGGATGACGTTTTAAAATTATCAAAAAATATGACAAAATTGTTATAGTCATTAATATCTTTTGATTTGAGATATTTACGCCAGGCTTTGTTTTTCTTATTTCTGAGAGATCTAAGCTCCTTTGTGAACCATGGTGGACCAGATTGGGAAAATCTTTTTTTTGAAATAGGAACGAATTGAGTAAAACCTTCGAACATAATTTCATAAAACCTAATTGTCATTTGATTTAGATCTATATTATGAAATAAAAACGTGAAGTCATAGGTATTTAAGAAATTTATTAGTCCGGGAAAGTTGGTTTTATTGAAATTAAAACTATAAGAATATGCTGTTTCAAGATTTACGGAATTAGTTAAACAATAGGTAAAACTTATTGAAGGGTGATAAGGGTCTAACGCAACAAGCGATAACACCGAATCACAGAAAGTGATATTATACCAATCAGAGGTAAATATTAAATCCAATTGCTTATCTTTAAAATTACGATGGTGGGAAACCTGTTGTAAATTGTTGGTATTTAATCCATCAATAAATTGCGAATCAGTTTCACTCACCGAAAAATCCGGAATCAAAAAAGATTCTTCGTCATGATTAATCCATGTAATATGAGGGAGATTAAAATCTCCACATAAAATTAACTCATCATTAGGACCTGAATTACAGCAAATCGAATCTATTACATTTAAAAGAGTAATATAAATATTTAAATTCGAAGAAGGTGGAATGTATATGTTAACAATATTTACATTTTTGTTTGAAAATTTTATATTCACACCTATTATTTCAAGACCGTCTGCGTTAGAAATAGGAAAACAGTTACTGGGAGAAATACCCCCATCCTCTAACCTCTCATCAATGATTGCCAGAATTAAACTATCCTTTGCAATTTCATTGAATGGCCTGGTTACCTGGTTGCTCCCTAGCAACCTAGCCTTTTTGGAACTACCCTGTAGCTCATCTTGTGACCTCTGTCTCTTGGACATAAGGCCCTTCGATGAACCTGGGATTTGTCCTTCTTGGGGCTTCACCTGGCCTACTACTGTTTTGGCCCAGGCTAAGGAATTCTTTTGTGCCTCAGATAACTGACCATTATTGAGAGCGCTTAACCTCTCAATAATTTTATAGGCCGACCGTTTATCAAAAAAGGCTTGTTTCGACGGGCGCAATTTGCGTACCGTCTTTGGTTGTTCGCGACTTTCCTTAGCACTGTCAGTGCCCGGTTTGGTCGCTTTACTTGCCGACTTTTGGGAAGTGCCGGCTAACTCTTTTTTCGAATCTTTTTTTTTATTTTGTTCCATATTTGAACCCACGAGTACGAAGAAAAGGAAGGTCCACCCTATGCAGAGATTCGTATACATAGGGTAAGGCTAATTAATTCGGAGGGTCACCAGGTACTCCGAATACTCCGTTCGCGACTGGGCTATTTTTAAGACTGGGCCCCCAGCCAGGCTGATCATCGGCACGGGTCGTATAACACCTTGAATCCGGCCCAGGTTTACCCCAATCCGATGGTTCCGGTAAAAACCAGTAATACGATACAGTCAGTCAGTAATACGATACATAAAGACAGACTCAGTTTACCTTTCCCTTAGTACCTAACCACCTACCTGGTGATTATTTCCGGTCGGCACCCACGAGGAGGGTTTGGATTGGGGATTTTTGCCAACCTACCTCTTATGTTAAAAGAAAAAAAAATTTAAAATTATAACAAAAAAACATACAAATATAAAACATAATAAAAATGTTATTTATTTATAGCATTATGTTATTTATCTACAATATCGTTTCATTTATTTAATATAATATTTTTCAGAGTTAAAGGAATAAACTGTAAAACACTATACATTTTAATTATTAGCTAAATTTTATTGATTTAAATTAGTAATTTTTAAACAAGGCAGATAAAAGCGATATAATTATATTTTTATAATTATATAATTTTATTTAGACTATATAATTTTATTTTCATTCTTACAATGACTGTGGAAGACTTCTTTACAGATTATTCTTCTATATTCTTAATGTTTGTAATTTGTATATTGTGTACGAGTTTAAAATTTAAATCCACGATTTAAAAATTGTATAAAAACGAAGAAATTTATAAGTTTATATTCGTTCTTACAATGAAAGCGGTGGAAGACTTCCTTAAAATTCTGTCTAAAAATGTCAAACAGCAAAGTAGTAAATTGTTCTCAGTGTAAAAAAAAATTAAATTCAAAAAAATCCAAGGGTATTCAATGTAAAGGAGGATGTAGAAACTGGTTTCATTGCCAGTGCGTGGGAATAGAGCAACAGGATTGTGAAAACGATGAAAATCCCTGGATCTGTATCTCATGCAAAAACAATCAGAAGTAGACGACAGTCAACTCTTTCAAATATGAATACAACATCAAGGCTATCGATAGAAAGTCAACCAAAAAGCTCTTTAGTTCACTCTGAAAAAGAAAATAATAAACGTGTTCTAGATAAATTGGATGAAATTCTAAAAACTGTAAAGTTACATGAAGATCAAATGTCTAATGTAAAAATCCACAATTAAAAATAAATATTAATTACCTTAATACAGATATATCCGACCATAACTTAATTATCGCAGAATTAAACAATTACACAACCTCGAAAATTAAACACAATAAATATACTACTGTCAAAATCACAGATGTTAATCAGATAAAACAAAAACTTAAAAAAAACCCAATAATATTAAAATCAATAAATGTCAACGAAAATTGCTCACAATTCATAAAAAATGTTAAACAAATAATTAGTGATGCCACATAAGAAAAAACTGTGAAGATAAATAAAAAGCACAAACTAGATTGGTATGATCATGAATGCACTTTAGCAAATAATATAAAAAAATTTTGGCACAATAAATTTGTAAAAGATTATAATAATGAATTTCATCAAAGTAAATATAAGTATTGGCTTAATAAATATACAGTGATTAAAAGGAAAAAAAGAAAGAATTTTGACTAAAACAATTTTGACAAAGCAAATGGTAATCCACAAAGAACTTGGAAACATATTAAAAATATTATCAACAACAACGCAACAAATCAAAATAAATTCTATTTAGATCCAGATTTAGATAATAATGAAAAAAAAATAATTAAACTAAATAAATTTAACAAGTATTATGCTGAGATGGTAAAATTATTGGCGCAAAATTTTAATTCAATAAATTACTACCCGAAATTAAGAACGAATGCTAGATTTAAAATAAAAAAAATTACACTGTTTCAAAACTTATTCAAAATTTACCTGATACAAATGCAGCAGGCTATGATGATATGCAAATCAAGGTTTTGAAAATTTGTATGGAGGGATTAGCGAACAATATATGTGATTTAATTAATGAGTCGATTGAACAAGAACAGTTTCCAAATATTTTAAAAATTAGGAAGGTAATTCCTATTTTCAAGCAGGATAGAGACAAAAACTATGTGTCTAACTTCAGGCCTATATCAATAGCGTCGATTTTAAGTAAAATAATGGAAGCATATGTAAATCAACAACTAACGGAGTACTTGATAAATAACAACATTGCAGATGGAAACCAATATGGGTTCTGTAAAGGCTCCAACACAACGGCAGCTTTATTTGACTTGATTACTCACATGCAAAAAAAGCTTTGTAACAAAAAAGAAATTGCCCTGATATTCTTTCACCTAAGCAAAGCTTTTGATATCATTGATCGTAAAAACAAAAAATGTTGAAGATGTTTTAAATGCATTAAAAAAGATTTTTAAACAAGTTAAAACTTTTCCAAAAAATATTCATTCAATCAATCAAGGAAAGGAATTTTTTAATTCAAAATTTCACAGCTGTATGGTTAAAAACAAAATCAATCATTATCATACTTACTCGGACATGAAAGCTTCAATTGTTAAACGTTTTAATCGCACTTTTCAGTTTGCAAGGCAACTAACTATAAATGGATTTTTATTCTAAATACTTTGTTAAAAAAGTATAATTGTACACCTCATAAAACAATAAAATTAGCACTCGAAAATGTCTCAAAGAAAAATCAAAAACTTATATTAAAAAAAAGTTTTATATACCACCTAAAATTTTTCAAAAAAGAAAATATAAAGTTGGAGATTAGGTCAGAATAAGTAATAACAAAGATGTGTTTGAAAAAGGCTATTACCCCAATTGGTCAACTGAAATTTTTAAAATAGAAAAAATTAATAATATTTATCCTGTAACATACAATTTGATTGATCATACAAACACTGTCATTTCTGGTGGATTTTATGAAGCAGTACTAACACCTGTAAAATATTCTCATGCTTACCTTGTGGAAAAAGTTCTAAAAAAGCAGGGAAACAAAGTTTTTGTAAAATAGTTAGGATTTAATGAAAAATATAACTCTTGGATAAATAAAAAAGACATAATATAATTTAAAACAATTTTATAATTTATTTATTTAGTTTTTTATACAAATATATTTTCTACTATTCTAATCTTGCTCTTTTATATCCATATGGCACAGGGCTGTGATCTTCTAAAAATTTTCTTTTCTCAGCTTTTGGAGGGTATTTTTTAATTTCTGGTGCTGTGATGATTTCGTGTTTTTCTGTTCTACGAATATTATGAGAGAGAATACAAATATCCCCCGTACTTTCTGCATTTAGTACTGAATCCTTAATTGTATTGAAATTTATTCTTTCAGATGTTGAGTAATTAAGACAAATTCCTTTAACTTTACAGACAATCTTTTCTGTGTTATCTTTTGTGCAGTAAACCTTATATGAATAATTTTTAGGGCCACCACTTACAAAAACTTTAATATATCTATTAGCGCCATAACATTTTCAAGCGCCATAACATTCAAGTTCGTCCGTCATGTGGCCAATAAACTACCCAGTCGGTGGATCATATTAGCCTTCTTCAGATATAAACGCGCACCTGTATCATATTATGATTAAATAATATCTTGTTTGTTTATTAATCTGAAATATTTGAAAAATTAAAAAATAGTTTTTGTTATGTATGAAACAATAAAACACTACTAAATTTTTAAAACATTTATTTTTTAATTACTTATACAAATAATTACAATTTGAATTATTAATGAATTTATTTACTATAGGTAGTGATTACATGGTATTTATTTTAAAAGTTTTATTTTTTTATAAATTTTATTTTAGGTAGCATGATGGAATTAATTATTTTCATAAAGAAAAACTAATGTCCGACAACGGTCCCCCGGGTTTCCGGTTGTCCGGAAACGGTCTTCTGGAAATGACCTTGATGGGCTGGCAGCCAAACCCTTACAATAAAAAATCGATTAATTGATTTAATTGGAATGATGGCGACATAGAATATAGTAAGGTTGAAAGTACTTTGTTAAATTTTTTGAAAGCATTCAAAACAGTATATGTAAAAGGTCACATACAAAATTTTTTTTAAATAAACTTATTTCGAGTTTCATAAAAGTTGTCAATTTGAACGAAACTATTTCTTCACTTCAGAAGCTGAAAAATTTCAATTCTAAGTGTCCTCATCATCATCATAAAGATAAACATTTAAGATCTACTGTAAAAAATTGCTTAAATTTATATTTGTATTTAATTAAAAACAGTAATATATTTCAAGAAAAAAAGTTTCTTTTATTTGTTTTTGACCAATATATTTTGTCTTGTAAAAAGATCGGAATTTCATAAAATAATCTAGAGTAATTATATTGAGCAATATGTAAATTCATAGGAATATAAAAATCTTCTTGCTCAAGCTTTAGTTTATTTTTTCCAATACATTTTTCAATATATTTACAAGCATATTCGCGTACATTTAATCTAGCACCATTGTTATATGACATCACTGCTTGAATAAAATCTAACATGATACAAAAACGAGCGTACTCCTCCATTTGTAGAATGATTTTTTTAGTTTGTTCAATGGTATTAAATGTTATCGAAACCCCTTTAGCAGATAACTTGGTTTGAATCTTAATGAATTGCTGATAAAATGAATACAATTCTAAATAGTTCATACTTAAAATAACTTTTCGATGACATTGTATAATTATTGTTGCTGATAAATTTTCCAAGGTGAATCCAATTTGTATTTTAGATGTTTGCTTTTTATCCAAATAATAAATATAGGATAATAACAGGTTTGGAAATTCACTTTTGTGATTTTCTAAAATTTGTGTTTCCGGCTGTTGTTCCATTCTAAAACTAATGATTTAAATTTATAATTTTTTTATTTATAGTTTTCTTTTTTTAAAAATGTTCTTAAACATATTTTCCACTTTTTCATCATTTTTTAGTACTGATGATGATGGTGATGTGTTAAACAGGTTAAGAAAATGTTTCATACTCTTATAAGAGCTTCTCACCCACAAGTAAACACAACAGTACTTTCCACAAACAGAAGTAAAATTACTTTGTAGTGTTCTGTTATTAAAAATAAAAGATTTTGATTAGTTTTTCAAAAAATGTATTATTTTTTTATTAAATGGTGGTCTTCCAAATAAATCAAAATATTCTGTACAATCTTGTGTTGGAACAAAAATTGCTAACCAATGCTGTCCCTTTTCAGCTGAACTATAGGTATTTATTACTAAAATCGCTGGTTTGGAAATGATTTCCGGAATTTGATCGAAAGCAAAAACACCTTTACGTGTTCTACTATTACTTTTCAACGCTTTTGTTATCGTAAGTGTATTCATCATCTTGTATACGAGAAATATCACTTAGACGAGAATTTCCTCCTATTAATTTTCTCAAACATTCTGTTTTAAGTTTTCCATTTGTTAAAACTATATCGAATTTTTCAAGCAAATTCATTAAGTTATCAGTAGTTTTTTGATTATCGATATGTCCAAAAGAGTAATTTTCGATGTCTGTTCCTTTTAAATATCTGACAGGAAATTTATATTTTAATTCCTTTAAAATAGTGTTACATTTTTCTTTTATTCCAGCTACAGCAAGATTTTTTACAAATATTGTATTATTATCGTCTGTACAGAACGACAAGTCTACTAAAACACAAGCAATTGTATAGGGTTTTCCAATTTTAGTTTCTAAGTGACGTTTCGGCCAATTGTAGTATGTCATGATCTGTCATTTTTGTTCATTGTATTCAGTAATGTTTACAATTTCATCATGGATCTCCGTAAACGTCGTGAATTTGCTCATTTTGGAACAACTTGAAAATGATAACGAAAATCATTTTCGCCGATGAGGCTCACTTTCATCTGAGTGATGCAGTAAATAAACAAAACTGTCGATTCTGGTTCGAAGAAAATCCACAAATTATTCATGAGCAACCATTACATTCACCTAAATTTACAGTTTGGTGTGGTTTTTGGTCTGGTGGAATCATCGGTCCGTACTTCTTTCGAAATGAAGCTGGTAACACCATTACTGTCAATGGAGAGCGATATAGATCGATGATAACCAACTTTTTATGGCAGAAATTGGAAGAAGTTGATCTTGAGAACATATGGTTCCAATAAGACGGGGCTACGTGCCAAACAGCACGTGCAACAACCGAATTATTGCGACAAAAATTTGGATATTCGATTATTTCAAGAAATTGTGACATTGAATGACCTCCAAGAAGTTGTGATTTAACACCATTAGACTATTTCTTGCGGGTTTATTTGAAGTCATTGGTCTTTAGCAATAAACCAGACTCTTTTCAAGCTTTAGAAGTCAATATTGAACGTGCTATTCATGACTATTCATACGACTTGATTTAGTGGAAAAAGTGCTCGAAAATTGGGTTCATCGAATTCGTTCCCGCAAAAGAAGTCGTGCAGGCCATTTGAATGACGTTTTATTCAGAACTAATTAATTGTATCGATTGTACTTCACATCCTTTTATATGTTTAAGTGTACATTACAATTTTTATCAATTTCTATATTTATAATGCTGAGTTTAATGATGAACTAAGTCTTAAATTCTTACAGTCCCCTGATTTAAAAGGTTTTGACAAGAATCGGTTGCTGATCCATCTGCTGATAAATCGAAAGCTAGTATTGTATAGCCTTTTGTAAGCATTTGTAATCTTATGTCCTCTGTCGGAATGATGTATACCAGTTCCACTAAATAATGTTAAGTATGCTCGTGAGTTATAAAAGTTATTAGCTGAAAAATTTGTTTCTATAGGAGAATTAGGTACTGGCACTCCATTGACATGTAACAACATTGACATTGACATTGTTTCATGTATAAAGTAGCTTCATGAATTTTTAAATAACTTGTATCATTAAATAGGAAAAATAAATAACTTGTATCAGTAAAATAGGAAAAAATCTTGTTTTTCTAATGTCAGAGCAATTCTAATGTCAACATTATTTAAAAGTAGCGTTGAAGTATTGAAAAAATCTATATGTAGTTTCCCCATTAATTCTACCACTGCAGAGTTATTGTATAGTTTTTGTCTTGATTTAGATCCACTATTGTTAAAATCATGAACGTTAGATTTATCTAACTCCCATCCAGATGCTTCTAAATGTGTTTGACTGGAATCGCTACCATAATTTAGTCAAGTTGTTAGATATACCTTGTAATGATACAATGAGTCAGATCGCGTAATATTTTTCTTTTAGTGTTACATTACATTGTTTGATGATGGAGTGTAATAAATTATTTATGACACTCGGTTGTGGAGCTGCTTTAGGTTCAGTTCCAGATGCTTCTAAATGTGTTTGACTGGAATCGCTACCATAATTTAGTAAAGTTGTTAGATATACCTTGTAATGATACAATGAGTCAGATGGTGTAATATTTTTCGTTTACTGTTACATTACATTGTTTGATGATGGAGTGTAATAAATTATTTATGACACTCGGTTGTGGAGCTGCTTTAGCTTCAGTTCCGATTCCTACTTTATCGTTTCCATTACAATTAAATCCATCTTTTTTTAATATTTGAACTTTAAATTTGATATATGTTGAAGATAAATCGCGATAAGTATCTCCGTTTCCAAGTGATAGAAATTCAATGGTTGACGGTGATGCTTCTAATGAGGCTAAAGGATTGAACGCTACCTCTTCTGAACGTAAAATGCTTGTTTGTACTGGTAAAGAAGCAAAAATGTCTGGTTCAGATTTCATGAACACCATTTTAGCTAAAAATATCAGATGTTTTGTTTTGCCATACATTGAATTAAATTGATTAACTACCGATTTTCGTAAATTTTTAATACCAACTTTGCTTTGATCAATTACTGCCTCTTTTATATTTGTATCGGATGCTATGTCACCAAGAATATTTTTACTTGTATGTTTTTACATTATAACTATGATTAACTTTTATATAAAAACTATCTTCATCAAAAGTATGTGATATTCCAATTAAATCCTTTCGATTAGAATCTGACACTTTTTTAAATATTACATCATCATAATTTTTAACATTTAAGAGATATGCAAAAATTTCATTAAAAAATTCTTTGAAAACTTGGTTTCGAGTAAACTCCGGATTAGGAGCTGTATTTTTAATAAGCTATTGCAAAAAATTAAACTTCCAATCGTTCAGATGGAATTCCGAATCATCATATGAATAATATGTGAAGCCTATAGATTTGGTTACTTTGATTTTTTTATAAGGTTTTTCAGTGTTTGTTACATAGATATTATACTGTCCAATATTAATCCATGCACATTTCTCTTTGTTAAATTCATTCTCTTTGTTAAATTCATCTGTTTGTAGAAAATCGTTTAGACAAATTTCTGTAAGACCAACTTTCCAGTTTCCATTTCTCAAATCAACATGAATAGGTAGTTTGTTTTCGTTAAACGGTTATCAGAAAACAATTTTAAATTATCATTGCTGATCAATGTTATATAAAATTCATCCTGACCATCCATCCTTGTTAACTTCTTCTAAATAGATAAATGCAACACTATTTAAAGAATTTAAAGGTTTTCGCTTTTTTGTTTTAGGAAACTGTGAAAGTATACTGGGGGAAATTGAAGTACCGGATGATCTTAACGTTTTCTTTTTGTCAGGAGATGGCACAGCAACTGTGACAACATCACCACTTGGTGTCAAACATGCGATAATCAGAGCTTAGAGATGGTCTTTCTGCTAGCTTTTCATTTTTAAATGTTTGATCTTGCACTAACTTTTTAAATGAATTTTCCTCATAATTATAAGTTGTTAAATCAACATCCATATGCGATTGCTCTTTTTTAGGGTCATATTCAAACACATCATCAGTAACTAACGGGAAAAAGTCTGACTGGGTAGTTGTTGATATGTACTTAGGTAATTTAGTTTCTATATATGCATTTCGCTTAGAAAAGAATTTTGTATGTGTACCTCTATCAAATACCTTTTGTGATAATAAGATAAGATTTTGACGATATAAGTACCATTTTTGTAGTGGTTTTAATTTTTTATCATATAAAACTTTTTTCATTTTTTGATCTAATAAATCCAAGTTTTTATCATCTTGAATTAAATTACTAAATTTTGAAAATATTTCTGGTGGCATAACAATCATTCGCTGCATTATGTCTTACTGAGCAGTTTTCCTATTACACCAGATAATATAGTTCCAATTAAAATTGGTAAAAATCCACCATGTTGAACTAATATTTTTCGTTTACCTTTTATATTTTTCGTTACACAGGCTAGAATTCTTAATTGTTTTTTATGTTTTTTTAATTTTTCTTTTTGCACTGGTGATATTTTATTATTACCATTTAATATATTAATTGCAATTTCAGCAATAGTTTTTATAATATTATCATCGCAATATTTAAGAATATTTTCACGAAATATTTTCTTGTTACACTTCCCTAGTACACGTAATATATGTTGGTTTTTCTTGAATCGTTTCATACATTTGACAGTTATTTAAATAACCCATATCACAAAAGCAAATACAATATTCTTTTGAAAATATATTACTTCTAATGCGAAATAAATCATTAATGTCTTGTGTTCAATCTAGTACAATATAACCATATTGTTTTGATGTTGACTCATTTTATATTCTTAAGACACCATTTACATTTTCAGGGTATAATACTAAAATACTAAAGTTTAGACTAAAGTAATACTAAAAGTTTAGACTGATTTTCAAAAGTATATAAAGAAAAGGTTATCTTTTCACCACTTAGTTATTCTTCGTTATGGGAATACAGGTGTTCTTAAGTACCTATTCCACGGTGTTACTAGATGAACATAAACGTCATATTTTGTACTTGTATAAATACATTGAAAAATTTTCCAAAGTCTTACAAATTACTTCAATATATGGAACTCATTTCACTACATGTCCTTGAACTTGTGATAATTCTACTTCTGGACCAGACACTTGTGAATGCTGTTCTATAGAAAATTACAAAGAGAAATTAGAATAATTAATTGAATGGTATAAACATAATGTCAAGAGTAGAAATAGTTTCGGAAATACATAGACCTGCTAGACGAAAGTTTCCAAGACGAAAATTTATTCAAAAAGGTTTAAATGATACATGGCAAAACGATTTAGTGGAAATGATACCATATGGAAAATTTAATTGTGGATATAAGTATTTATAAACGATTATAGACACATTTTCAAAATATGCATATGCTGAACCAGTTAAAAATAAAACTGCTAACAATGTTACACTTGCCATGAAAAAAGTTTTTAAACAAGCAGATATAACATCTAAAAATATACAATCAGGCCAAGGTAAGGAATTCTTCAATAAAGAATTTAAACAACTTATGCACAAACATAAAATCAATCATAACCATACCTATTCCAAACTGAAAGCGTCTATAGTAGAACGATTTAATCGTACTTTAAAGAATTCAATGTGGAAACAGTTTAGTTTTCGAGAAAACTATAAATGGTTGTCTATTTTATCAAAACTGATTGAAAAATATAATTCAACATATCACCATACATTTAAACTTCAATCTAAAAAAATCACAAAGAAAAACAAAATATTATTATTAAAAACTGTGTACATTAAGTTAAAAATTTTTCGCAAAGCAAAATATAAAGTTGGAGATTATGTTCGTATTAGTAAATTTAAAAGTCATTTTGCTAAAGGTTATCACCTTAATTGGTCAACAGAAATTTTTACCATTGCTAAAATAAAACGTACTGACCCAGTAACATATAATTTGCTTGATTACACAAATTCACCTATTTTTGGTTCATTTTATGAACTTGAACTTACACCGGTAAAAAATAAAAATGCATATCTTGTAGAAAAAATAATAAAAACAAAAGGATATCAAGTTTTAGTTAGATGGCTTGGTTTTGATAAAACGTATGATTCATGGATAAATAAACAAGATATTATTTAATCATATTATACAGCCAGCTGAAAATAAAAATATTTGCATAAACAATTTTTTTGTTTTTTCTTTTTATCGTAAAAACAAAATATTATTTAGTCATAATGTGATACAATATATGATATATACACATAAAAATATGTATACACACATTCTATATATAATATTAACCATACAAACATTTTTTAAAACTAGTTTTGTATTAAAATTTAAAAGCCAGAGCTTGATTTTATTTTTTTTATTTTTAAAAATAAACTCTGATACAAGTTTAAAATTAAGTTCATTCTTCTTTTTTCTTTTTTTTTTATTTAAACAGAGTGTTAATTTTTCATATAAACTTTAAAACAAGCTTGAGCTCATGCTAAATCAAGCTCAAAATGACTTGAGATTGAAAAATTAAATAAAATAAAATTTTTTTTTTGGCGAAATATATGAGCCTTTGTTTTCCTCCTTTTTTCTTTTTTTTTCCGAATTTTATGTTTCTATACAATATATGCTATTGCTATACATATGGTTTGAAATTTGTACATTAAAATTATATACATTATACAAATGTATTTTAAAAGCTACGTAGTGTTAGGTATCTATAGCTATACATATTCTTTGTTTTATTTTCTTTTTTATGTTTCTATACAATATATACGGTTGCTATACATATAGTTTGAAATTTGAATACGAATGATATAAAAATGTATTTATGCAGCTACGGTGTTAGTTATCTATAGTCTATGGCTATACGTATTTTTTGTTTTATTTTGTTTTTTATGTTTCTATACAATATACGCTATTGCTATACATGTAGTTTTTTTATGTTTCTTTTTTGTTTTTTTCTGTTTTGTGTAAAGAATGAATGTGAATATAATATGTAAGTATTAGGTATATGATGTACATTGAAAATTGAATGAGGTTTTTTGAGTTACAGACAAATTGTGTAAGAAAGTACATTTTGTAAAAATGTATGCATTGTATGCATTGCTTCCATTAAGGTATGTAATATAATATGAAAAATGATTTGTATTTTTTTTTTTTATTGCATTACTCTACCACATAAATGTGGACAGGAAATTACACAGCCTTTCCTGTTCAGGCGTGGCTGTACATGTCGTAAGGGGGACTAACTCTTACGACATGTGTCCACTAGGCCACCGAGGCCCCCTTTGTATTTTTTTATTTTAAAAATTGAATTGAATTGTAAACCAGTAAAAAACAAGTACATATGTATGTATTTTTGAAATTTTTTTAAGAATAAAATTTAAGCCTAGATTTTTAAAATTTATAATAAATGTACAAAATAATTTTCGGCAATTCACAAAATTATTTGTTGAAGTTTGCATCAAAATTAATAATGTATATTATTACATAGTGTATATTATTTATGCATCACAAATTCAATAATATTGCACGTTTTTCTTTCAAATCAAATATTTGTTTTTTCTTAAAAATTTGTTAGGAATTAGAAATCTAATTGCGGAAAATAAAAGTATTCGAAAATAAACGTTCAAAAAGGGGTCTATTTATGTATTAATTAAAATATGTGACAAAGTTCAAACCATACTAGAAAATATTTCGCCAGTCCTTAAATTTTATTTTTAATAAAATTTCAAACTTACTTTTATTTTCATAAAAACCTGCATTTCAATCATGTCAAAAGTCAAAATCACTTTTTAAAAATCAAAGCGGTCGCTTGGCAGCCAAGCGCTTGGTTGCCAGCCCCTCAAGATCATTTCCAGAAGACCGGTTCCGGACAACCGGAAACCCGGGGGACCGTTATAGGACATTAGTTTTTTTTTATGAAAATAATTATTTCCATCATGCTACCTAAACTAAAATTTATAAAAAAATAAATACCATACAATCACTACCTATAATTAATAAATTCATTAATAATTCAAATTGTAATTATTTGTATAAGTAATTAAAAAAATAAAAAATAAATGTTTTAAAAATTTAGTAGTGTTTTATTGTTTCATACATAACAAAAACTATTTTTTAATTTTTCAGATATTTCAGATTAATAAACAAACAAGATATTATTTAATCATAATATGATACAGGTGCGCGTTATATTGAAATGCACAAACATTTTTTGTTTTGCGTTTTTTTTACTTACATTTTTAAAGGTATGCAAAGTTTTGAATTGCAATTTACCAGCCTGAGTTTGATTTTACTTTTTTTAAAAGTTCATTAAGCTTTTTTTTTTTTTTTTAAAACCATTACTTTAATTTTTCATATAAACTTTAAATCAAGCTTAGTACTGAGTTTATTATTTAAAACATTTTTTTTTTTTAATTTCATAATTCTTAAATTTTTCATATAAATATTTTAATACCAAGTTTGTAGTTAAGACAATTTTTTTTTTTTTATTGTGTATTTAGTCACACTTAACTCAAGTTCACAATGAACTTTTATTTATTAAAATAATTCTGTGTTCAAACCAAAGTACTAAGCTCCTCCAGACGGAATAACCGTTGAAAAGGCTTTTTATCAAATAATTATAATTTTTCAACAATATAGTATAAACACAAACCAAAATTTTCAATAATAGAGTATAGAAAGAAACCAATTATATATCAATGCATAAAAGTTCCTTCGTACGGCTCTGCCATTGAAAAGCTATATATTTATTCGTTGGGAAATATATAATTGGTTTGTGTCTACAAATAATTATAATCAATAAAGTATAAACACAAAGCAAAATGTCTACAATATAGTAAAGATACAAACAATCTTTCAACAATATAGTATATATAAACCAATTATTTAACAATATAATATAGACAGAAACCAATGATATATTTTTAATGTATAAAAGCTCCTCCATGCGGCTCCGCCATTGAAAAAGCTTTACAAAAAACTATTGCATGCGGTTACACCATAGAAAAAGCTTTAAAAAAGCTCCTCCATGCGGCTTCGCCATATCTCTACTACTGTTTTATAAGCAGCCATACAAACATTTACTGTTGATATGGAATCAGCAGCATCTTCTTTGTATTGCCAATTTACCACAATATTTTCTTCACTTATTGGTAAAACGTGGCACACATCTATTGCAGGATTTGTCAGCCTTTCATATAGCTCTGATGATTTATTTATAATAAGAGTTTTTTGTTGGTTTTCACGTTGTCCAAATGTTACCCCAAAAAGAATTTAAAATAAGTTTGGCAAGAGATTTTAAACCAGAATTTACACCAATTTTGTAAGCCTCTAATTGAACATCTTTTTTATTAAGAAAGTCAATTACGTATTTATTCTTTTATTCATCAGTTGTGCATTTACTAGGCCAACCTGAAGCTTTTTGTTTTATTTTTATCAACTTATTCATCATTTTTGTAAATAAGGCTTCAGTTTTGCTATTTTTATTATATTGCATAACTGAATATTCCCATATTTCATAAACTGTTAATATTTTGTAATTTTTTTTAAGTGCTTTAACTACTACTTCATCGGTCACCCAAGTGCTTGTTAAAGCTCTTTCATCATCAGAATGATTACAAAACTCTTCTTGATTTTTAGTGTCGCTACAACTTCGGCACAATGAAAATATTAATTTATTATTTTGTTTTATTAGTAAAAGTGGATGCAATAAAAATTCAGGTGGTAGTATTTTACACTTTATAAGGCCATTTTTGCTTTGCAAATCTATATTATCAAAGCCATCAATATGAACTTTGGGGTGATCAATTGGAAATTTTCCTTATTTGCAAACCCGTGGATACAATGAACACACATCTATATAATTAATTTTTTCACCTTCTTTACATTTATAATAGTTAAATGTATTTCCATTACGTCCCCCATAAAAAGCATTTCGTCGGTTTAGTTATGCATATTGTACAAGTGGGTGTAACATAATTTATTTTTTTGGTTCTTTGTTAATTGTCTTTTAAATTCACATGCCCACATTTCTATTACTTCATAAACAAACCCTCTTAATCTTTCTCTTTTTGTTGTTGTTCTTTCATATCTCAAATTAATAGTATCATTTGAATCATCATGTAAGGGTTCATCGCGGTTATGTAGTAAACATATAGGATGACCATGCCAATAACACCCATGACATTCAAATATTTGATTAGTGCTTTCACAAAAACCATCAACCTTAACACCTGCAATTATTACTTCTCTACTGTATCCATTCTTTGGAATTAATCCAATTTTTAGGTGGAAGAAAGTTACGTCTAAATACAAGATTGCAAGATGATGCTATTATTACAGCTTCCAAAAACGCTTCTACATTGCATTCATTTAAAAAGTGTTGTCTAAATTTTAAGCATGCTTTTGTTAATATTTTGACATCACTAACACAGTAATTAATTAAATCTCGTTGCATATTAAATTCTTCGTTTTTATGTTCTTCATACCAGCTTAGAAATCGTTCACGTTCTTCAGATTTCATTGTGTTTGGAGTGTAATAGTCTACAAGTGATAATTTACCAACGTAATTCTCATTTTGTGTGATGTTAAACATGGGTGGAAAATATCCTTTTTTGAATATATCCGGTATGTCGAATGCTCTTGTTAGTTTTGAAAGAGCCATTGGAAGATAATTTAGGGAATCAATAAACTTCACATTGTCCAGCTGTAAAAGTAGGTATTATTTTTGTTCCCCGCATAATTAGTTCAGGAGTTAAGCTAGTGTTTAAAAGAATATGATTTAAAAAAAATGATGGTCATATGCCTGGCCATTGTGTGCTACTACTACTACTATTACTATTTTTAAATTGTTTTCTAACTTCTAAAATATTGTTCAGAAATATTGGTACAATATTTTTTTCTTTTAAAATAGTTAATCTAAACTTACATTTTTGACAAAATGCTAGGTATTAATTAACAGAAATAAATCACATCACAGGTTTGGTTCGTGTTCTTTTATTGTTTCAATTTGACCTGATAGCCTATTTTTTCTCCCACAATGTTTTCCTGATGGCACTCCAAATCGTAAGACACATATAGGACATTTTTTAATTCTGGTTTACTCTTATCCTGTTTTATAAAACATTTATGATCTGTTGGAACAAATTTATTGCATATTTTGCAAAAAAATTCACCGCAAAAGTGTTCTCTTTGCGATATGCACGTTTTTAAGCATTTTGTACATCTCCATACTTTTTCACATATTGAAGTTTTTCCACACATATTGAAGTTGTGTTTATCAAAGCATTGTTGTCGTCTAAAGTTCCTGTTGCAATCTTTACACAAAATATTCAAAAAATTTGGTCAATATTTTGGTGATTGTTGACACCTGTTAACGATTTTACCACATCATAATGACCATTAACATATAATAAATTTAATTTTTTGGAACTGCTATTTTCTCCTTTAAAAATTACTTCTCGTGCTTTTATTTCATATGCATATACTACAATTTTGTAGTTGTTTAAATAAGTTTGAAACTGTTTCAACTCAGAAATTCTGCATCTTCATCTGGTACATTAATGCAAACATCGGTTATTAGTTTTTTGTTTTTTCCGTTTGCAATTTTCCTGTATTTTTCCTAACTTTACAATAATCGTGTTCTTTTTCAGCAATAATTGCTACAACTAATACTCGAGGTAAACACAAATTATCCTTGTTGGTTATACGAATAATACTTTTACGCATTACGGATTCCTTGTCATATGAATTATATCTGTTTCTTCTTGTATTTCCGCGTCCAATAGATGTTAATAGACATTTCCATTAGACATTTTGCTTTAATGTTGAAGTCGTACAGATGTTACATTAAAGCAAAATGTTTCTGTGTTTAAGCCCACGGAATTGCTTTGAAACAGTTTTCTAATCATTTCCCACATATCGGACAAGTTTATTTTATTAACATTTTTAAAATTAATCCAACCAAGGAGCCCCTTTCAAATCCTTCGCTACAAAATGTTATTCCAACCTTATCCGTAAGAAGAATATTCTGTGTTGAAAGCAATAGTATATCTTCTATCGCCTTTTTTAACCAAACCGTTGGCTCTACATTGTCAGGTACATCATTGATTTTAAATTCAATTTTCTGCACGCGTACATTAAATTGTTTTGTGAACGTATTCGCGTCTCTCATTATACGATAACGAACAGCACCTCTTGAAAAGCCTCCGACTTCTTTCGCGTAACGTTCTAATAAAAATTTTTTTTACATTTTAAAACTTTTTAATTTTTAATTCATTCAAATTGTTTTTATTTTCAATGCCAATTTTTAAATATTTAAAAAATATTATTTATTTATTTATTTAATCACTATAAACTTTTAAAAATTCCACTAGTTTTTTGGTTGTCTCTAACCTTAGAATATAGAGTATAAGGAATAGAAAATTCTGTATACGTATATAAAAATTAGTGAAATCAAATCAATTAACTTTAATTGTCAAAATGTGTCTGTTATTGTCAAAAAACAATTAAATTTCCATGGCAACATCATTATTTTGTCTAGTTTGTTTAGTTTTGTTTACAAGTTTATAATCTAAATGCTGGAAAACATCGAAAAGGATTAAATTACAGGTAAGTGTAATTCATAATAAAAAATTATAAAATTAATAATACAATGTGTACAACCTAAATAATTTACAAATCATGCTATTTTATATGCAGAAAAAATTGTAATTTAAACAAAAGCCATGATTAAAAAATGTTTGTATCAGTGATGTGTGCTATTATTATAAAAATGTAAACTTTGTACATATGACTTTTAAATGTTGTACATGTTGTACATATGACTTTTTAAATATTTAATTAAAATTTTTTTTTTAATATATAAATTTATAAATCCCAACAAAAATTGAATAATTTATTCTTTTGATTTAAAGATTTCCCAAGAATGAAGGGCTTATATCAAAGTGGATGTTAGCAATATGCAATAAATTTTAAATATACTAGAACCAGTTACAATTGTCTGTCAATGAGCAATAAACGTGTAGCTGCAGTTAAGTGTTTTGCAGTTAACACATTTGCTCACGTGACCAGCTTGCTTTTGATCAAATTGGCGTTTGTTTTCCAGTTTACTTTTATTAAATTGCTTTTAATTAAATCGCACAAAATGGATTTTTATATTATAAAAATTATAAAATAAATAAATATTAAAATAAAATCGTTTGTACGTTATATTGTATTAAATTAGCTTTTCTAGGTAGAGTTTTTGATTCCTTTAACTGTTAGTTCATATAATCATAAAAATAACAATAACAAAAACCCGAGAATTTTCTTAAATCGAAAATTATTCACAACATCTAATCCATTCTTTGTAGTCTAAAAACCAAGAAAGAAAGTAAAATTACCGATTTTGAAAGAAAGAATTAAAAAGAAAGATAGGAAAATTAAAACCTTAAAATAAAACAATAGAAGAAAAATTAAAAAATTAAAGTTTTCCAGATATTGTTAAATAATTAAAAAATAAAAATTTAATTTCAGATGAAGTATTAGCTATGTTAGAAGAAATTTCATGACCCAGTAAATTAACTTTAGATCGTCAAATATTAAAAAATAATAAATTACTGTCCAAAAACTATTCTTCTGAACTACAAAAATCTAAATTTTTTTCTCGGTAATTAGTAACAACAACAATTGGTAACAAGTCCATAAAAAAAATTGATTATAAGCTTTTTTTAAATGTAGTATTTGATGAAATCTATATACGACAACATATTGTTTGATTTGGCAATGATTGGGAAATCTAACATAAAGGCTACACAAATACTTTTTATTACAGTTTGTATGAACCTTAGTTTGTACGAAGCTTAGGAAGATTCCTTTGGCAATAAGTTGCCATTATTAGGTAGGTAGGTATGGTGGTGACCTTCACGATGCTGCTTGAAGGCCTCAATTAGCACTAGATTGCGCCATTTTGATACCACTGCACTCATGTGACCCGTGTTTTTAGATTGTTTGCGGTTTTATATCCAACCCGAGCGGTTTAGATACAAGATCAGTTCTTTGATTTTATGTTTAGAAAGCTCGCTGAGGTTGTGGAAGAACGGCTTGCCGAGTGAGAGACGTCTGGCTCCAGCTAGGGCCGGACATTTGCAAAGAAAGTGTTCTAGATTCTCACTTTCGTTTGCTTCTTTGCAGTTCCTGCATGAGGTGTTGTGTGGGAGTCCTAATTTGGCCGCATGCGTGCCCACTGGCCAGTGGCCTGTGATGATTGCTAGAAGTCTGGCTATGTCTATGCGGGATTTGGATATCAACTCGATTGATCTCCTTTTGTTGTATGTGGGCCACAATGTTCTAGATATGGTGCAATTGCTCAGATTGCTCCACCTATTTTGTGATTTCGCTATATACAAAGAAAGGATCCGTTCCTTGACGATACTGATTGGGCAACTAACTCTCCGGTAACTTTCCGGGGAGTTAGTGTTCTGAGTAGCTCCTTTCTTTGCTAGTTCCTCAGCTTTTTCATTTCCTTCAATATTGCTATGCCCAGGCACCCATAAGAAGGTTATGTTTAACCTTTCGCTTGTTAGGGCAATTTCCTCTTGGCACTGTCTAACAAGCTTAGAGGTTGTGATGTTCGCGTTAATGGCCTTGATCGCAGATTGACTGTCCACACAAATGGCGACCGTTCTCATTTGTGTGTTGTTTCCGTTCAGAATTCGAGCAGCCTCTCTAACTGCTAGTATCTCCGCCTGAAAGATGCTAGCTGTGTCGGGGAGTTTGTAGAATTTTGAAATGTTGAGTTTCTCCGAGAAAATGCTAGCACCAACTCCTTCCTTCATCTTGGATCCGTCGGTGAAGATAGTGACATCGAAATTTTTTATCACATTACCGCCCTTCCATTCCGCTCTAGACGGAAATTCGACGACTAAATTACTCCCGAAGTTTATTTTGGGAATAGTGTAGTCGGTCAGGGTTGGTATAAAGTCCCTTGAAAATATCTCCAGAATATTACCATATGGTTTAGTAGCAAACCACCCGTGGCCATATGGTTTAGTAGCAAACCACCCAGTTTCTCTGAGTCGAACTGCACTACACGTTGCGACATACTTAATGTATAGATCCGGGGGTAAAAGAAATAAAATAGTATTCAGAGCATCAGACGGACACGATCGCAGTGCTCCTGTGATGCCCACAGATGCCGATCTCTGTATTCTATTTAGTTTTGTTATATTGTATTTCGGATTCATCGCTGGCCACCACACCAGCGATGCATAGGTAAGGATTGGGCGAACCACGGCTGTGTACGTCCAAAGCGCCATCTTTGGCTGCATACCCCATTTCTTCCCCATGGTTTTATTGCAAGCATAGAGAGCAACACAAGCTTTCTTAACTCTATGCTAGATGTTAGATTTCCAGGAAAGCTTCGAGTCTAGAATAACGCCTAGATACTTAGCGCTGATAGTCAGATTTAAAGTATAATTGTTGAGTTTCGGTAGGACAAAAGTAGGTATTTTGGTTCTTTGGTATCTGAAATGGTCGTGAAGAGTACCATTTCAGTCTTCTCTGAGTTGACACCTAGGCCACAACTTGTGGCCCAGTTGTGAACCTTGCTTAGAGTTCTATTCATGATCTCACTAATCGCGGATATAAACTGGCCTGATACTAGTATCACCACATCATCCGCATACGCCACTACCTTTATTCCTTCCTCAGCAAGTATCATTAGAATTTTGTTTATAACCATTAGCCATAGCAAAGGTAAAATTACACCTCCCTGAGGTGTACCCCTGTTGACTAATTTAGTAACACAGCTGTTTCCCAATTTCGCGTGAATTATTCTGGAATTCAGCATGGATATAATCCAATGCTTCAGAAACTGCTCTGTTCCCGCCTGGGTTAGAGCTTCTTCAATAGATTGGATGTTGACATTGTTAAAAGCACCTTCGATATCTAAGAAGGTGGCTAAGGTAAATTGTTTGTACTTAATGGAGTGTTCAACCGTGCTGACCACTTCATGAAGAGCCGTTTCTGTGGACCTACCTTTTAAGTATGCATTTTGGGATTTCGATACTAGAGTTCCCTCAAAGCGTTGCCTAATCTGGTAATCCAAAATGCGCTCCAAAGTTTTTAAAAGAAAGGTGGACAGGCTGAGTGGCCTGAAGTCTTTCGCAGACTCGTGGCCCCTTCTACCTGCCTTTGGGATAAATACTACTCGGACTCTCTTCCAACTGCAGGGAAAATGATTTTGTTTTAAACAGCCACTGAAAATGGCGACAAGCCACGATGTCGACAGCATTAACGACTTTTGCAATATAATCGGAATTATGCCATCCAAGCCAGGCGATTTATATGGAGAAAAACTTTTTATAGCCCAAGAAACCTTTTCCTGAGATATAATTTTACTTACTTCATCCCATGAGGTTCCTTGGGCTACAGGGCCTCCATTGGGTGGAGTTACGTTACCGTTAACATTGCTGGCTACGGGAAAATGGGTGTTAACTAACAGTTCAAGAGATTCAGCTGAAGAATTAGCCCAGCTCCCATCCGTTCTTTTGATTAAAGAAGAACAGGATCTATCATTGGACAGAATTTTACAGATTCTAGCTGAATCCTTTGTAGTTTCAATAGATTGACAAAATTCCATCCAAGTATGCCGCTTGGCTTCTTTGATGGCTTTCTTATATACTTTTAGGCAATTTTTGTAAGTTTGCCAGTATTTATGTTTATAGCAAATATTGAAAATAGACCTAGTCAATCTTTTGAGGTAGGCTAAGTCTTCATTCCACCAAGGGGGATAGGCTTTCTTTCCGCGACTAATTGGACACGAGACTTTAAAGGCTACTTCCATTGCCTTTTCAAAAGTTTCAATCTTTGCATCCAGTTCTTTTATCGTTTCAATTTTGATGTTCGGTACATTAATTAGTTTTGACTGTATAATTCGGCTGAATTTTACCCAGTCAGTCCTTTAAGGATTTCTATAGAATTTGGGGATATTCATCTGAAAATTCACCTCAAAGACTATATATTTGTGATCTGAGTAGGAGTTCTGGCTAGACACAGACCAGTTTACAACTCCAATGATATTGTTGTTAGTAGCTAAGGTAATGTGTATTACCTCTTCCCACCCACTATATCTGCCCGAACTTGGGAAAATAAAAGTGGGTTTGTTACCACTATTACATATTTTAAGGTTACTGTTAATAAGAAAATCAAATAGTGACTCACCTCGTTCGTTGTTCTCCGAACTGCCCCATATGGAATGCCTAGCATTTGCATCACATCCGATGAGTAGGTTGTCTTGCCTTGTCGCTCGCACAAGTTTACGAACTTCCTCTGGTGGTGACGGATGGTCATGAGCCATATATGCAGAGGAGATGTAGAGACTATCTCCACCAAGCCCTTCTAACCTGACGACAGTCAAATCGGATGAGCTGAAATCGGGGTGGAGAAAAGCATTAAATTGTTTATTTACTAAAATACAAGCTCTGGGTTTACCTGTATCTTTTTTGTAAAAAAGATTGTAATCTTTATGATGTAGTCCCTTGATCTCAGTACCTCTGACCCAAGGTTCTTGAATGAGGCTGATGTCTATGTTTTCCTCGCTAACGAAAACCAGCAGATTATCCGAGGCACTTCTCGAGTGCCTGAGATTAATCTGCACTACCTTTGGCATCATTACCCCTAACCGCACCCTCACCTTGTGCCGGATTCTTTCCAAGAGGATCTCTTTCGATTGTGAGATCCCCTAACAGCTTAGAAGGTAGATCCTCCTCTGGATCTTCTTCTTCCGCTGGAGCTCTGAAAATTTTCAGTTTGGCATACTTTATGCCGAACCTCATTCTATAATCAGCCTTCTCAAGTTCCACTAGGCACTCCTCATTTATCAAAATCAGGAAGGACTTACTGTTTTTTTGAGGCTCCTCAGCCTTTATTATCCTCCAGTTTTCCATCTGGATCTTCGGATTCTGGAGCTTAAGACATTGAAGAAACTTTTCATTGTCTATGCTGATATTTGGTAACCAAATGCGCGCTCTAGGTCTCCTTGGAATTTCCCCAGCCGGGATAAGCTTGAGCTTCAAGCCAACCCATTTATCACTAGCCTTAGCGACGAATTTGCTGAGGAAATCCAAAGACACCTGATCCTCGCATTTGACAATCCTGCATCCTCTCAACACGTACCCGCAGTCGAACGATATGAGAGGTCCCTCCGGGTGCCCCAAAACGTGTTCTAATACCATCCCGGATAGATGGGCTTCTATCTCGCTCCATTTATCTGTGATTGGCTTCCCACTGTTCGATATCCCGTCAATCAGTGCCACGTTCAGGTGATTTATAGCTACTTATTTGTAGGATTGCCTATTCTTGGCATCGACTTCAGAAGTAGCCTTTTTCTCCTTGGGTTCCCTCGCACACTTAACACCTCCTGGTACCAATGCGCTAGACCCCCGGTTTCTATTGGCCCTCTTAGCTGCGTTATAGATCTCATCTTGAGATCTGTTGCGCTTCTGGCCAGTTTTTGTGGCAGGAATACTCCTATTCCCGTTCTTACCAGCTTGCACCTTTAGATATTCATCTACGACAAGCTGGTACTTAACTTTATCCGCAGCGTCCTTCTCATGAAAAGTGCGTGCTGTTGTACTTTTCCTTCATGAGTACGCCAGCGGACTTACGTTTCTTATGATTTTTCTTCTTGCCGCCCTCGCCATTGTTGACGACAAGAGTTTTAGGTTGACCTGGCATTAGTGTACTATGGCTGGTACTCGCAATGCCACTAATTAGCGTCTCTTGGCTAGACGCTAAAATCTCATCTTCAGATGAGCTCCCCATCTCAACTTCTTCCTTCTCCATTTGTTTTTTTTTTAAGTTTACATCCATTCTTGATCCCACGAGTGTGGCCGGAAAAAGCGGTCCATCCCGGCATTGCCGCCTTACCGGGATAAGGCACTTAATACAACCGACCTTGCCTGAGCGTCGGAGGAGACCGTTCGCGACCAGTTATCACTTACTGACCTTTCAGCTCTCGGCACGGTACCTGGACACCTTAGCTTAGCAAGTAGTTTAATAATTATATCCCAAATAAGTTATCTAAAATTGTTTTAATTTAACATACAATTTAACATAAAAAATACAAAACATAAATAATATGATATTATTTTTATATTTCAGTTTGAATAAGAATGAAAATTATCTTTTTAAAATGTTAAAGGTGCTGCTTCTGAAACTTAAAAAATATATTCAGTGAGCAACGCTCTTTTGAAAAATTCGTAGCAACGACACTCAATATTTTCGATGTAGCAGTGTTTTGTCATTGTATGAGCATTTGCCTCACTTTTTTTTGGATTTACTTTTCCTTATACTCTATATTCTAAATCTCTAACTCTAGACAAACTATTAAATTTTACAACGTACTGTTCATTTAAATATTTTTTCTTAGATAAATTATTTAAATTTTAAATATGATTATTCAAGCTCATTCATAGACATTGTAATGCCTTTTCTAATAATTCACCAAATGATAGACATAAGAAAATAAAATAGTATGAAGGGTAAAAGATCCTTTGTGGTTAATTTTTATATGTGTAAGAGAAGATATGCAATTCCAAAACTAATTAAAAAACATTGTAACGACTTTTTCATAATTCACCTGATAATGTACGTAGGAAAATAAAATAATATAAAGATTAAAAATGTCTTTTGCATTTAAATATTCTATAAAAATTGCAATAATGTATTTTAATATGATTAAGAAAAGGCAATTATATGCTAATTACACTATAACAACTTTTCTCATAGTTCACCTGCAAATAGACGTAGGAAAATAAAATAGTATAAAGGGTAAAAAGATCTTTTGCGTGTAAATGTTCTATAAAATCGCAAAAATGTCTTTTAATATGACTAAGAAAAGGTATGCAATTACATGCTAATTAATTACATTGTAACGACTTTTCACATAATGCACCTGTACGTCTATAGGAAAATAAAATAGTATAGAGGGTACAAAGATTTTTTGCGTTTAAATGTTTTATAGGAACACAATTCTTTCACAACAATATTTTTCTTATAAGCCAACTGACTAGATTAGAATTTTCTGTTACAAGTCAGTTAAAAATTTAAAATTAAATGGCCACTACAATAAATAGAAAATAAGAAAAAAAAAATATTTTATGCTATAAATAATAATACATTTTAATAAAATTATTAGTTGTACAAAATAATGTATAGAAACGACAATATGAATTTGGGATCAGTTATTTCCATAAATACTACAGACGAAATATTATCCACAGGATATCACGAAGAAACAGAAATTATTAATGGACAACAATTCCCCATAGATTCAACGTTTTTACGGCCGCTTTCTTCAACACATATACGTAATACCATAAGTCAAATACCTGCCAGCCAAAATAATCTACAAAATGCCAATTGCCAACAAATCGAAGCATGTCTATCGCAGGATAAAGATAATTTTGAAGAATTGGATTTCCAGTTAATTATATCTGAAATTAGAAAGCGTTCCAACGATCAACAGCAACAACAGCCAGTTAAAAAAAGTAAAACGGAGCAAACGACACAGTAACCTCAAAAATTATAGAAAACTTTAATAACTTAAATGAGAACCTGAGGAAGCCAGTTTTAAAATAAAGTGATTTAAACCAGATGTCAAATATAAAATTGAAAGCACAAGATCACTATTTGGTGTCAAATGGATATTTGAACTAAAAAATTTTATATTTTTCACACCTGAAAAATATAAAATATTTTTTGATGAACAGCAAAATATAAACGAAATCGACAAAGTAATATACAGTTTTTCCTTTAAATAACGAAATAAAATTATTAATGTAATATAAAACAAAATGTAAAAACAATTAAAAAGTTATAAAAAAAATTTTTATTTTACAAAAAATATAATTCTTTTTTTATTTAGAATTATCACAAAACCAAAAAATTATTTTTTTCTAGAACTTTTTCCACAAAGTAAGCATGAGAATATTTTACAGGTATTAGTTTTGCTACATAAAATCCATCAGAAATTACAGTGTTTGTATGATCAATAAAATTGTATGTTACAGCATAAGTATTATTTATTTTTTTTATTTTAAAATTTCAGTTAACTAATTGGGTAATAGCCTTTTTTAAATACAGCTTTGTTTTAATTTATTTATTCTAACGTAATCTCCAACTTTCATTTCTTTTTCATTTTCATTTTTACTTTTTCATTTAATCTCCAACTTTTTCATTTCATTTATCTCCAATTTTTTTCATTTAGAATTAACACAAAAGCAAAAAATTATCCTTTTTCATTTAGAATTATTACAAAAGCAAAAAAATTATCCTCTTGCATTCTAAAAAACAAAAAAACTCTCGAGCATAATTGCCACTTATTATATTCATACTTACTATTTACTACCTGTTGAAGATCAAGGTCAAGATCAATATTTTCTGCACGTCTTTATATTATATCAAGTATTTTGCACATATTGTTATTATTATCAAAATCAAGTTAAACATTTCCTTCTCTAATTTTCTTTTTCACCCTTACAAAAAATAATTTTTCAACCTAATTTTTATAAAAAAAAAAGTATGTTGCTATATGTATATATACAATATCTACATTTTTCATTCTGTTTTACTGTTTTCAAAATTCTGTTTACTGCTTCAACAAATTCAAAATTCACGGTCAAGTCCAATATTTGATTTTTTAATTTTTTTTCCTTTTTACCATTACAAAATAAAATATCCTTTTAAAGGAAAGCATCTTGCGCGTAACAATAATATATATTATATAATATATCTTCACAGCTTTATTTTATCGTTTTGCTTAAGTAATTCTAAGTTCAAGGTCAACTTTAAAATCTAGTAAATATAACATCTACCATGCATGCTTCTTCTGTTTTATTTTGCAAAAAATATTTATAAAATTCATTTTTATACTCACTTTTATTTATTTTAATATTATTATTTCTCCTAAATTTTTTATAAAAAGAAAACATATTATTTACCTATTTTTATACTTACATTTATTTATTTATTTTAACATTATAAATCACAGAAACAAAAATTTCAAACAACCCTTCATTTATAAACACAAATTAACATATAACATACAATCAACTCTATAGCGTAATGGTTAAAGAGTTCACATTTGTAAAATATATATTTCAATAGTAACCCGGTTCAAATCCCCTTGTATTCAATATTTCCTTTATTCTATTTTCAATTTATCCCTTACTTAAAACAATAATCATCATTCCCCTTTCTCATAATTAACCCCTCTATTATATTCCTTGAATCACTCAAGCGTGATACCCTACACATAATTTATTATGCACCCCTCACCAAAACAAAAATAAAATCACTACACCTACATATCTACATCAGACAGTCAACTCACTCCTTTACAAAACTTACTTAAATTATTAGACCATCTATCAGGTCAAATACCTCTTCCATAACAACTACACCCTAATATTTATATACTCTCTCTCTCTCTACTTATTCAATATTCAACCCCCTCTCCTTACCTCTTAAATTTTCTCTATACTAAAAAGTTAACCCTTTCCTAATTAATATTCACCCCTGCTCCCTACACATTACATTTTCTTTATACTAATACTAATAACTTCCCCCTACATTAATATTTCACCCCTACACACATATATTAAAATCACTCAAACGTCACACTCACCAATACGCCTTTAGAACTAAAAGGTCAACAGGTGACCTTTTAACACACCTCGGCGAGATGCTAAATACCAGCATTCACTGCTCAGGCGAATTTGATGTTTTAGCTCTTGATATCTCGAAGGCCTTCGATCGTGTATGGCATTCTGCGATTTTGAGCAAATAAATGTCAAGCTATTGGTTTTGATAATCCCTTTTGCAAATGGATTGATAATTTTCTCTCGAATCGTCGTATTCGTTTTCTTATCGGTAGCTTCATGTCAAACTCTTTTGAAATAAATGCTGGCGTTCCACAAGGCTGTGCCTTATCTCCAACTCTTGTTTTGATTTTCATCAATGGCTTACTTTCCTCTACCCTCAATCCAATCCATAGTTTCGCCGATGGCAGCACTGTGGTGGCATCCTACATTTTACTTAAGAAATCCAATGCCACGTCTGCAGAAATCAGTCTAAAGAAAAATATGATAGTCAGCTTGATTAACCACGATTTAGTTAAAATTACTAGGCTGGAGCAAACAGAGTTCAGTTCAACACCTCAAAAAGTGAAAACTGTCTGATTTGTTGTAAAAGAAATCAATTTGACCCAATTCTGAGATTGTAAAGGAAAAATATTCAACGATCAGGAAATCTAAATACTTTGGCCATGCAGCAAAATAATAATAATAGTAATAATAACAATAATAGTAATAATAACAATAATAATAATACTAGTAATAATAATTATAACAGTAATAATAATAATAGTAATAATAATAATAGCTGCTGCAGTAGAGCTATCTTTGGTTATATCATGCAGTAAGGTGCTATCTTTCTGCAGTAGAGCTATCTTTGGTTATATCATGCAGTAAGGTGTTATATACTGCTGCACGTTGTAATCCACTGATGGCCCAGACTTTGTAGTAAAACAGACTTTGTAGTAATAATATTAATAAGAATTCTAATACCAATAATAACAGCCGCTACTGTGACAGTAGGAGCAGTAGGAGTTGCCTCAATTACCTCATGTAGTAAGGTGTTATATACTACTACATGTTGTAACTGTTGTAACGGCTTGAATCAGTCACTGTTAGCAAATAGTAATAATAATAGGCGGACTCATTGTTTCCTTACAGTCCCACTCCCAATTCAATGTTTCCGTATCCATTTCCTATCCTTTCCTATCCTTACTCCCTTGCCAATATATTGCTTTCGCAAGTAAGGGTATCATCCCATTATATTAGCTAAAGGGGGAGGTGGGTTTAGTCAGTAAGAATCTGACACTACCATGGGGGAAATTCTTGGTGTCTTTCGAAGATTCCCACCTTCCTTAGGATTTCCACCTTCTACCTCCCTCCCGGAAAACTCGAGTGCATCAATATACTGATTTTGTTTTAGCTTCTCTATCTCTATCTGGTTTTTTCAATTCTTTCCTTTAATGATGCATTTTCATTTCTTAAACTAACATTTTGCTCGATAATGGAATTTAATGTGCATTTCATGTTTAGAATTTCAATTTTTTAATTAGACATTTGATTTTCATGTAACTTTAAAGTTCTTAAAATTTCATTCAATTTACCTAGAACACGGTTATTATTTATCTTCATCAGAGTGAACTAGACAGCTTTTTGGTTAACTTCCTATGGATAGCCTTGATGTTGTATTCATATTTGAACGAATTAAATGTCTTCTACTTTTGGTTGTTTCGCAGGAGATACATATTCATAGATTCGCATCGTTTTCATAATATAAAAAAGGTTTGATAATATAAAAAAGATTTCATAAATATAAAAAAGGTTTGTTAAAATTTGTTAATGAAACATTTGGTTGAATATTCTTACGTAGAAAAATTTTTCTTTTTCATTTTTATTTTTATGTAAATATGAATCCTTTTTTTATTTTAAATTGAATTTAAAAAACAATAGATATATATAAGTCTGAAATGCAAATGGAATTGTTATAATTAATTATAAACATTTTATAATAATTGTACCCTGCAAATAGTTAACAAAACTAAATAAATAAACAAATTAAATTAATATTTTAACTTTTTTTTAATGCAAAACGTTAAATAACAAAACAATTTAATGATTTCCAACTAAAATTGTAGTAGACATAATTTTATACAAAGTACCTATAAAGTGTACAAATGTGTACTTGACATTCAATTACAGAAAATATTTGAAATTTGTTAGTCCACATAAACGTAATATGTACTCTGGTGTTTCAAATTTAAAAATAATATGTATTTTCCGTTATTTCAAATTTGAAAATAATCATAAAAATATTTTATACTATGAAATAATATTATTTATTTATTTTAAAAAGAGGAACGAAAAATGTTTTAAAAATTTTAGTTAATTTATTTAAAAAAAAAAATGAATAACGAAAAATATTTTAAAAATTTAGTTAATATTTCTTTATTTAAAAAAAAAAGAGTAACGAAATATATTTTAAATTTAGTTAATATTTAAAATATTAGTCTATAAAAATTTGTGTGTTACTTTGGTGTTTAAAATTTAAAAACAATGTGTAATAATGAGGTGTTTCAAATTTGAAAACACTCATAAAAATATTTTATAGTTTAATATATTGCTATGAATTTATTTTAGTTTTAACAAAAAAGCTTAATGAACACGAAATTGAGAATTTTTTAAACAATAGTGATAGCTGATTTATCAGATGGAGATGATTTTGATGAAATTTTTAATAACGTTTGCAGAGAGAAGAACTGTGATGTAGCCAAAATGGAAGTATAAGAGATACAAAATTTAAAAATTGAAGAACGGATTGAAGATCTTGAGGAAATAGAAGAGCTAAATAATAATAATATTGAAAAGCAGGATACTTCTACGTGGAATTTAAAATGGATAAAGAAAAAGTATTAATTTGTAAATTTCACATTTTTCTATTGCTACTCTAATATACAGTTTCCCGAAGATATTTTGTTGGATGATGAGATGCAGAAAAGTATTTTAGATTCATTTTTTGAATACCTGGATTTAACATTTTGGAAAAATACTGCTTTAGTAACAAATTGTTGTGCAATTCAAGAACGTGAAGACAAGCCTTTGAATACAATAGCAGAGGAGTTACTGCATTTGACAGCAATACATATTATAATGATGTATAAGGATGTATATCATACCCTTAATTGCAAATGTACTGATCAAATGATTTTCGAACTCCAAAAGTCGCGGAAAGTATGTCCTGTAATAGATTTTGTGAATTGAGGAAATTTTGAGATTTCCAGATCCTACAATCGCAGATAAATCAAAGCGAATTTGGAAAATAGAACCATTTGTAAATCCCATTTTGAAAAAATCTCAGGAATTGTCTATTATGTATTATAAAGCGGTTGATGAACAAATGATACAATTTTCCGGAAGATGTCATTTTCGGCAAGACATGCCTACAAAGTCTAACCCTTTAGGACTTTCAAATTTTATATTAGCTGCCAGTAATGGCCTATTCCTTAATTTTCATATTTACACAGGAAAGAGATCAGTTCCAGAGAACGATTTGAAAGATATGGGATTGGGAGCTTTAATTGTGAAACATTTAACTTCAACAGTAAATGTTGGCTGCCTATATAAGGTCAGATTTGTTTCTAGTGTCAAGAGTGTTGAGATGTTAGCGGCTAGAAATGTGTTTCAAACAGGTTACATATTATGCTTTTCAATTAAAAACCTTTTTTATCTTTATTTATTTTTTAGGTACCTACTATTACGAAAAATCGTATTGGAGCTGTGATAAAAAAAGTTGAAACACTATAATGACTGTTGAAAAGTTGAAACACTATAATGTTGAATGACTATATGACAAGGCGTGCATGGGAAGAATTGGTAAGAGAAGATGAATTAGTGACTTAAATCAAGTGGAAAGGTAACACAGGAGTTCTGCTTATTTTATTTTGCGTTGGAAGTTTACCTGAAAGTACTTCCAAATATTGGTCAAAACAACAGAAGACCAAAGTTTCATTGCCACAACCTGCAATAGTTCACAATTATAATAAGTATATGGGTGGCGTGGATTTATGTGACGGATACGTATCACTATATCGGTGTTACGTGTAAACCAGGAAGTGGACCGTGAGATCTTTCAATCATTTTATTGATCTGATTATCGTGAATTTATGGATAATGCAGAAGTGACAAAAAGAAGCTCAGAAAGAAAAAAAATACCACTGCTTAACTTAAAAATTTATTTGGCCAAAGTATTTTCGGTTTTAGTGCTAAAGCAAGAAAATCGTCAACATAAAAAAAACTGTCATTAGATTGTACCCATTCACCTCATGTAACTACATCAAAAACAAGGACTGTGCAATTGTCCCTCCCTTTAGAAGAAAGATATGATAAGCTTGACGATTTTTCCAAATTTATTGCTGCAAATAATGTATGAAAGTGCAGAATGCTTGCTTGTATTTCAAGAATCAGAACTATGTGCATTAAGTGCAATTTATATTTATGCACTACCAGCAATAATTGTTTTCTGATATACCATCTGATACCATGAAAAGTAATAATACTTTAAGTTAATTTTTATTTTGGTTTTCAAATTGTTGAATCAATTGTTTTTTCTTAGAGACTACTTATTAAAGAGAGATTATTTATTAAAGACTACATTATTAAATTAATTTTTTTTCATTATAAATTTTTATGTCCTTTTTTTTTAATCATAAAATGTAAAACAATTAAGTTATAATTACATATATTTAACAAAGTATTCGAAAACCAGAGTTTTTATTTGAAAAAAAACTACGTATTTTTTCTTAAAGAATAGCCAAAATCCACATATGTGTACTTTCTAAAATTACAACTTATCAAAGACAAACTTAAAATTTTTTAGCAAAAAATTATTTATTATTTATTTATTTATTTATTAATGCATATTATGAATACTATGCAATATGTTTATGGACCCTCTGCCTGTGAGACATGCGGATCAGCTGGTTTTTACAAATTTATACGTAATTGAATTTTTAAGGCTTTATATCTTGTTATTTATCTCAAATTCTATGTTCCTATTTCTACGAATTCTTCTTGTACTCGTATCTATACATTATTCTACGATATTGTTGATGGTAATATTTTAGATGTTTCCCCAAACTTCGAAGTGCTGTAGTAGGTTTCTGGTTTTGGTGATGCAGTGGTCTTCGTTATCCGCCAGTGCTGCTAGTGGTGCTATATTGTATGTCCACAAAATTGGCGTTTCTGGATATTCCCTGCATATGTGTATATGTTACTCTTGTGATCTTTACTCCAATTACTCGGTTGCTTTTTGGCAGATTAATAATATTAGCATTTGGACTGTATTCCATCATTGAGATGTTGCCTTCTTGATTTTATATGTTTTTTAATTTTGTAGTAGGCATAACGCTGCGAGTAGATCCACATGGTGTGCGTGGCCTTTTTATTGCCGCCTATGCTTCTTTGTCAGCTCTCGCATTTCCTGGTATCCCCACATGTTGTGGGTTCCATGTTAGCTTTATTCTACATCTACCGTTTATTATGTTATTTCTGATTTCTTTTATAAACTGGGATTTGTTGTTGGCATTACCAACAGCTCTAACTACGCTGTACAATATGATACAATCAGTAAGTATCCTGAATCTCTTGTTGGATTTGTTTTTCTTTATGACATTGATTGCTTCCCAGACCACTGTTTCTTCCGCTACAAAGGATTGGCTATTTCCTGGGAGGTTGACCATTTTTAGTGTGTAGGTATCCGTGCTGATGGCCATACCGACTCCTTTTTCAGCTTTGGATGCGTCAGTGAAGATTTACGATATTTGCCCAGGTGTTTTTTTGTTCGTTGAAAATCTGTAGAAATTGCTGCGGACTTGTCCTCTTTTTAGCTTGAGTTGCTAAGCTGTCATCGACCATTGCCTCCAAGTTCCCCACAGATGTTGGCTGACGATCCTACTTGGCGGCGGTTTTAGTTCTAGATTCAGTTTTTGAAAATTAATTATTGTTGCTACTAGGTCTATCCTAATATCTTGTTATGTAGTGGATGGCTGTCATTTATGTATCCTTTCACGATGAAATTTAAAGCGTTGCTGTCTCTTATTCGACTTAAGTTGAAAAACCTGATTCAACTGTAGGAGCTACTGTTTGTGTGGGCCTAAGTGCCCCTGATGCTATCCGGGCCGATTCGTTTAGAGATGTTTGAAAATCGCAGGAAATTAAATCTGCGAGGTCCTTGTTTTGGAGTACTGTGTTTAAATAATGGTCCACTTCTTGGAGAGGTGTATCTGTTCCTACTCTGGGGGCTACTTTGTTCCCTGTCATGGTGGTTTCCTGTCATAACTTTTCCCCTGCCCACCATGCTAATCTTTTAGCTACCATATTCTGAAGAATCTTATTCATCGTTGGGAGTAGTGAGATGAATCTGTAACTCCCTTGTAGTTGCGGGCTCTTACCTAACTTATGAACGGGTATCACTTTGGCCATTTTCAACGCTTGTGGTATTGTTCCACTTACGTATATCTTGTTGTAAAGTTGGGTTAAGCGAACTCGGAAACCGCTACAAGCTTCTTTTATCGTACATTGTAAGATATACCATCAAACCCCGGTGTTGTTCTTGAGAAAGACTTTAGGGTCTCTGTGACCTCTTCTGTCGACAACTTTTGCCGCATTTATTTTTCATGTGTTTAGGAGCTATAAGATCTTTGATTTATGCTTTAAGAACGTGGATACTCACTGTACTGAGCAAAATCTTCAGTAAGGTGGTTCGATATTGTTTCTGGGTTGATTGTAAGCGTGTCTTCAATTTTGAGCACTATGACTCGTCTTGGTGCTTTTTTATTTAGTATAGCCGTCGATTTATCCCACGTGTTCTTCTTTTTTTTCCATTGATGATGTTCGCCTAGTTTTGCCAGCATTGTTTTCTGGATTCTCTTATTTCTGTTTTGAGTAGCGCATTGAGCTTTTTTAATAATAAAAGCATGCTCGTCTTTGTTTTTTTACAATTTGACTTCTCAATATGGCTAAGTCGTTGATTTATTGCTGCTTTTTCTCTATTATTAATCATCATTTTTATGTGTTTTTTTTTTCTTATTGTTTTGAGGATTAATTTAGTATTGTTTATTTAGTAATAACATTTATGCTTCATCTATATCTTCTTCTAATGCTGCTAATTTTTTTTCCATTCTTGTATTTCAAGCATGGCTTCAGCAAGCTCAGTTTGAGTCTTTTCTAGTGCTATTCCCTTTTGTTTCCGTTGTGTCTTTTTTCGGTTCTTAAACTGGGAAGGGTTGTTTTCTATCTTTTACGTTGATATTTTGTAGTTCTCTGTTTCAGTTCCTGTATTTTCGGCTATTGGTTCTACATTATCATTTGTTGTTATATCAAATTCCATCATTTCAAGGTTTATTTTTTGTTTCTTTTTTTATTGTTGGTAATTGTAATACTGGTTTTGTTGTAATTGTATTTATTCTAGTATTTTGGGGAGTAACGTCGGACAGTTCTGCAAGACACACTTCTCTCTGACCACAAAATGTTTTTCATAAGCGTGAACATAAAACCAATACTAAACATCAAACCTTATTTCAAAACAGTTCTTAATTATGAAAATATAGAAAACGATGCGTTTTGATCAAAAATTGATTCCTTTTTAAATTTTGACAATCTTGTTCAAGAACTGACTTTAGTTATAGAGCGAAACAGAAAACAAATTCCACTAAAAACCAAGGCAAAAAAAAAGGAATGGATTACAAACGAAATTATAAAAAAAATTGAAACACGTGATTCTCTATTCAAATTCACTAAGAAGTATAAAGATGATCCTCATTTTCAACAGTTATATAAAAACTTTTAGAAAGAGGTAAATCAACAAATTCGTCAGACTAAAAAGAAATTTTATTCCGACGAAAGCACAAGTAATCCGGGTAACGGGTAAAAAACTGTGGTCCTTATATAAAAAAAAATAATTTGTAACAAAGATATCAAATTTAAATATCAAATCTCTTGAAATGAATAGCAATCCCACTGTTAGCAATGAAGTTGATATTGCTGAATATATGAATTCGTTCTTTGTAAATGTTACAAACGAACTTAATATTCCATCGAACCGCATAAATTTGTTAAACACAACTTTATTCTAAATAGAATAATAGAATATATTCATACCCACAACACAAGAAATAAAGCCAATTTTATCGCTGTCAAAACAAACAATCAAAAAAATAATTGCCTTTACAAACTGTCTAAAAATATATATTCAACTACAAAGTGACCTTAAAATAGTCAATAATATTTGTCTGTTCAAAAAGGAGATCAAAAGGTTTTCATTAAATAATAATATATAAATTGTAAAACAAGATAAATTTAAAAACTTCTGGGAAGAATTCGTAAGAGAAATGGATGTGTAAAGTTGTAAAAATGGATACAAGAAAATTGAATAGTTGCAATTCTTCATTTAAATTTTATTTATTTATTTATTTATTTATTTAGCTCAAGCTTAACACAAGCAAGTTACAATATAATTCAATTAAAAAAAATATTAACTTTAAACAATAATTGTATAAAATAAAAATTGACAAAATATTTTATGATATTTAATGTAATAATTATTACTCGTATGCACTACAATATAAATTTAATTAAAAATAAAATTTTATAAGGAAAAAAAAGAACAAATTAAAGATACAAATTTATTACAAAAAACAAAAATTATTAATTGAATAATACATATGACATTAAAATCATTGTTATTATTAACAAAATGCATGAAATTACAAATCAAAATTAACCATCGATTGATTAAAAAAAATATCTCGATAATGCAGTTTCAATGACATGAATATAAATCTCTTTTTAAAGATTCTTTAGTTATTTGAAAGTAAATTTGGGATTTGTGTAAATTGCATAGAGACATCATTCTATTAAGTGGTTCAAACTTACCATAATTAGTGCGGCGAAACTTCAAATTAAAGAGGTTAACCGATCTTAGCCTAGTATTAGTACAAAAGCTAATGTTGGCTAATAATTGTGTAGATAAAATATTTCCTTTTACCAATTTTGTCAAGCATAATATGTCTGCGACGTTACGACGTTTTTCGAGCGTACACATATGTAAAAGGTTTAGCCTACGTTCAAACGGAGGTAGCTTATAAAGATTTTATTTTTCTTTTTGAAATTAGAACTATTGTTAAATATATGATTTCATAATACAGATTGCTTTTAACTTTAATATTTTTTAGTTAGATTACATATTTACTCTTCTTATTTAAATTTTAATTTTCTTCTAACTTTAACTTTTTGTTAAATCTAATGTCTATTGTTTCTTTTGTGCCATGTAAAACAAATTATAAGATTAGACAGCTTCGGCTAAGATCGTTACAAAAAAAAAAACATTTAATAAAGAAAAAAAAAAAAAAAAGATCTATGACCATCTCATCCTCGGTCGTTTTGTCTTGATATACATTTTTATTGTTTCATTTTGGTTGGTTTGTCTTATTTGATTTTGAATGCTTTATTCTTTAGTTCTGTTTTGTTCAGTTTTTGGTGTTTGTTGTTATTTTTTGTTTGGTTGAGGTTATTTGTGTTTTCTTGAGAGTTTTATGCCTGTTCTACTATTTTTTGGATGACGTTGGGTGTGGGAATGTTTAGTTTTGCTATTGGTTTTAGTATTTGTTTTCCTGCCATTTCATTATTAGTTGTATCGGCATATGAGACAAGTTGTCTGGTAGGCTCCCGGATGTAATGATTTAGTCTTTCTCTTGTGTTATACAGTTGTATTGCGTCTCTGCGACTGATTTTCTCATCTGCTTTTATGCGGGTAATTATTTTTTCCCTTATGTATGTTGGGCAATTTGTGTCTTTGGGAGAATGGTCGTCCCGAAGTTTAGTTACAGAACAATTGATGCATTTTTCAACGACAATTTTGTAAATGTTCGGCCACCGTTTCTGCATTAGTTTCCTTATTAGTTTCTATGGTTAAGTTTTTGACATCTTCTGCAGCGCATTAAAAGTAGGTAAAATTTCCTCACTTCTACTTTAAAAAAAACAATTTTAATTTCCGTCGGTGGTTCTAGAGTATCGAAGGTGATCAACATGGAACCTGAGTATTCTTCTGTTTTTTTATCGCTATACTCACCGGATTCTCTTTTCTTGAATCTGAAAAACTTAATAATTGATGGGTGTTTAGATGTAAGACATTGTAAGATCTCATCGTCCGACATTTCATTCAGCACCTGGCAGAAAATAGTGACTCAACAGCAATTTAGATTGGTGTTGTATTGCACTTTGACGGCAATTTTGCCAAGGGCATTGTACTTCTTAATGTAGCGTTCTGCGATTTCTTTATTTTTCAATTCTAATAGTAGTCCTTCTCGTGTGTATTGTGCTTTAAACTTTTCTGAGATATCCTGGAATTATTTTTCGATCTCAAAAATGTTTTGGGCCCTTAATTCGTTACTATTTGGTTGTTGATCGACAGCAATTATATCTAAAAATTTTCTGTTACAGCCAATTTTGTTCGATATGGGACTTGCCATTTCCAATCTTGGGAGTTTACTGTTGTTGTTTTGTAGGAAATCTTGCCTTTTTTGCAATACATTCTTCTTTCTTTGGTCCCCTTTATCTGGCTCTAATAGTTGGTAACTGTTGCCTTGATTGGCCGGATCCATCCTTGTGTTCCCCTCTCTGTAGTAAATTTTTTTTTTTGTTATTCAAAAAATTGGTTTATCTCTATGCAATTAAAATTTTTAAACATAATATTAATTACTCTTCAATTGACCGAAGAGCAAGAATATTTATAGAGACCCAAATAATTAGACTTTTATCACAAAACATAATAATAAATCTCCTTAGATAGATAGGAATTTCTGATGCCTAATAAGTTCCAGGGGTTCCTAGATTGGAATTATTTTAAAATATTTTGTTATATGTATTTACTATAATTATTTGTTATATTTATTTACTTTATAAATTGTTTATATGCAAAAACTGTTTTATGTGTGTAAAAATTCCTAAAATTGTGAATTGTGCGATTTTACTCAATTTGCTAAACGGGATGTTATTGTTATTAGATTTTTAATTTTATCAAAACAAAATTTTATTTTCTTATCTTTTATTTAATCTAATATTTACACCCATACGATAAGTACCGGGTATAATTAAATTACTCCTCCGTTTGTAACACCTCGAAATAAGCGAGCTAGATATACCTTGAAGGGTAAGTCGATTAAACCATGTCCGTCCTTCCGTCCGTCCGTCCGTCAGCACGCTAACTCAAAAACTAAGAAAATTAGAATCTTGAAATTTACACAAAATATTCTGGAAGCAATTTGTAGGTTCCCTATTTTCTTTGGTTGAGTTCCGACCAAAACTTCGGGTAGCTCCCGAACAACTAACTTTTAGATCTTCACAATTTTTATGAAATAGAGCCATGAAATTTTAACTGCTTATAGATATCATAAAAATATTAATTTTTCCGTAGCCCAACCCGTTAAGGAGCTACAGCCCCCAAAAGTTCGAAAAATCTCTATATTTAAATTGTTATAACACAAGATCAATAAGGTATATCTTCAATCTGATAGATACTATTAATTTCAAACGATAGATGCTATTATGAGGTTTAGAAACATGTATATAATAAATATATACTTGTGCTATACGGTATCTTAATTTACCGTTATGCGAAACTGAATTATTGCAAAATCCTTTAACCTTTCTATCTTCTAAACGGTTTAAGTTGAAAACTTTAAATTTTGGCAGAAGTTAAATCTTTGAAAATAAGTATGAGTCATTTTAGAAATTTTTTTTGTATCACCCCCCGTTTAGAAGCTGTAAGGGGTCAAAAACTGAAAAGGTCCTATTTTGAAGCACCTATAACTTGAATACCTGTCAAAAAATTTTTGAAGTAATACATACAAATTAGAGCTTCAACATTATACTCTTATTTCTGTTAACAACTTTTTTTAATAATATAGGGTTACTTTGTAATTGACGAAAGTGCTACTTGATTTTTTCAAATATTCTAACAAATTTCTTTAACGAATTTTTTGCATTCTGTTTTACTCGATAATTTGAAATTGTTCAGGATATAATTCGTAGTACAAAAAAATGTAAATAAATAAACAACATAACGGTTGCTTGAAGAATTTTTATTCATATGATATTGATATACATACATACTTATATAATATCATGTTTATTAAAATATCGTATATGTCACTGATGAATGAATGATAAGAGTATAGATGTATATTATATAGCGCCGTATTTACATACATACATATATGTATTTTATTGTACTTATAAGAAATTATTCTATGAATGGAAATATTTTTAAAGAAATATTGCAATGTATGGCGATATACTTATAACAATATAAATATACTATGTGCGCATTAATATAATATAATATTTAAAATTATACTTACTATTTTGTAATTTAATATACATTTACCGCTAAGTATTAAATGGTACTATAGAATATTTGAAAAAGTTTTGGATTGATAATCGTTATGTGAAAGGTTAGAATCTGCTTTTGAAGAATGTGTAAACATATATGTAGTTTGAATATATGTAAAACCCATAGTTCTAGAAATTATAAAATTCACTCAAATTATTTTAAAATACTAAAATATTAAAAAAATAATATTGTAAGCAGAGTGAAAGGCTGTGAACATACTAACTGTTCGTACGGGTATCTAAGAGTTGACAAAGGCAACTGCATTCTTTCTCGTTTTGTTCTAAAATTAGCAACCCAAAAAAACATTAGCCTATACAGGCAATGCTCACTGATTTGGTTGTTGTTTTAATGCGCTTTTTGGTCTTGTTTGTACTGTGGTTTTGTAATTATATTCAATAAAATTGATTGTCAATAAGAAGAACGAAAAAGTTTTGATTATAGTTTTCAACAAATATTACACAAATATATTATGAAAAAAATTTTTTTTTTAATTTTCAATTTTAAAATTTATTAGTTTTTAATTTTCAAAAAAAAATTTTTTATAATTTTATAACTTTTTTAACGTACCATTCGGATTAAAAAATAATGGCAAACTGCAAAAAAAAAAAATTTATTATTGAACTATACATTACCAAAAAGAATTCATAATATTAAATTTCGACCTGCCTAACTCCCGATATTGACGAGATTAAATAACAGCATTGCATTTCTTATTAAAAGTTTAAAAATAATGTTTTCATTAATTAATATCTCGTTTATCCATGAATCACGTTTTTTATCAAAGACAAGCCACCGAACAAAACCTTGATTCACTTTTTTTCTTACTATTTTTTCTAAAATTTAACAGGAGTAAGTTCAGGTTCATAAAACCTGCCTTTTATTTGTTTTTGTGCGTGTAATCATGTAAATTGTATGTTATTGGATCAGTTCATTTTATTTTTGCTATTGTATAAATTTCTTTTGACCAATTATATGTTCTTTCCAGATTAAGGGATTACAGAGTATATAACAATGTATGATTATATTTAGCATTTTTCCACGATGAAAATGATATTTGCTTTGATGGTATAACACAAACCAATATAAAGAGTCTAATTAATCAGGAGGGACTACCAACTGATTATCAGGAACTTCGGAAAATATATGACGAAAACATAGGAATCTGCAATAAAGATGTTTCAAATAATCTAGCAACATATAGGCGACATATTTATAATAAATACCAGGAAAATCTTCAAAAAACAAGAGAAACTTGGTAAAATTATTTGATCGGCTGATGATAATGGCAGAACAAGAATATATAATGCAAATTGGAGATCTAAAGATATTGTATTTAAATAAAAATTAAAATAATATTAAAATACTAGAACTTGAAACATTAATTAGTGAATATAAAGAAATAAACGTAGTAATACTTACAGAGGTTTGGGTTTATGATGGAAAAGGTACCTACAACATCCGTAATTATCAAACTGCTTGAAACTGCTTTTTTATCTCTACAACTGTAGAGATAAAAAAAGAGGAGGTGGGACTGCTATTTTTATTAAAAATAATATTAATTTCAATGAAACATGTAAAGAAGAAAAATATAACTTTACTGTAATTATTTATTGAGTTTTTTGAACTTAAACTGGTAGATAAGTCAAATTATATATTTTTAACTGATACCAATCTAAATCTATTTGAGAACTCAAATATAATTATTAAATATAAGGATATTGTAGCATTTTCTGGATATAGCATAGTTAATAAAACGAAAAGTACAAAAAATACAAGTAACTCTAGAACCCTAATTGATCACATTATAACAAACAGCAATTATGGTGTTAATTTTACAATAGAAAATAACAGCCTATCGAACCATCAATTGGCAATAGTAACTATTAAAGCAATTAATATTGAGAAGTCACCAATGAAAAAGTACAACATAAACAAAATCGATTATAATCACATGCGTTCCATAGCAAAATATAAAATTGCAAATATTAATATTCTAGAAGTAAAAACTTTAGTTAAAATTATACAAGAAGCAAACGAAATATGTACAAAGACAATACCAATGAGAAGGACAAATAATAGCTGGATAACACCTTTTATTTGAGATAAAGTGGAGTGGAAAAATTAATAAAAGAAGCTAAAAAATTCTATTAATAGAAACATTGAAAAAGCCGGGAGTGATTCCAGGAAATTATGGAAAATATTGAATAATTCTATAAAAAATACTAATGCAGATAAACTGAAAAATGTTACTCATGTTATAAAGACCAATTGTGAAAAAACTAGAAATGATAATGAAACAGCAAATACTTTCAATAATTTTTTTACTCAAATAAGAGAAAGTATTAGAAAAAACATTCAAAATACCAACGATGTTACTAACTGTTCACAAAATTTAGGCAATAGTAAGTCGTTGTTTCTTATTTCAGTTATAAAAGAAGATATCCATCAAATTTTTATGAAATTAAATTCCAGGATTGGATAAAATAACAGTAAGAGATCTACAAGAGTTGGTAAATATTATAACTCAACCTTCAGTGAAACTAATAAATGAAAGTTTCACTAATGGTATATTTCCTGATTCATTAAAAAAAACATATCTAGTTCCTATTCACAAAAACGGGTCAAAATATTGTCGTAACTAAAGACCAATTTCAATTATAAATTCAATTTCAAAAATATATGAAAAAGTTATCAATTCAACAATAAGAAGCTTCATTACAAAACCAATAGGTTTTGATGCTAATCAATATGGTATTTTAGAAAATAGTGGTACAGATTCAGCAATCGCAGCAACTTTGGAACATATTTATGATGCGTTAGATGACGGTTACAATGTTGGCGCAGTATTTATTGACTTAACAAAAGCATTTGATATTTACCATATTCTAGACTTATCAGATTGCTAGACAATTTAGGAATTAGCGGTCAGAGTAATCCCTTATTCAGAAGTTATTTGAAAAATAGAACCCAAGTTAATGAAGTACTAAGTAATGAACTAGTAATAAAAACAGGCGTACCACAAGTTTCATTACTGGGACCGTTATTGTATCTGCTGTATATAATGAACATACCTAAAAATAGTATTATATCAAAATATAACATTATGCAGATGACACCAACCTTACAGCAAAAGCGAAAACATTAATAGAGCTTAAAAATATACTAAATGCCGACTTAAAGATATATTGCAGCTGGCTGGACCAAAATGAACTACATATGTATAAATGCGAAAAAAACTATTTATATAATATTCAAAATGCAAAAGTAAATACATGATAACATTACGCTTAAGGTAAAGTATACTATAATAAAACAAGTTGATAATGTTAAGTACTTGGGAATGATAATTGATGAAAACTTAAGATGGGATAAACACATGAAAAACATTAAGAAAAAAATTATTCCTATAAAAATGGCTATCAGAAGAATGGGGGGTATTCCGAATTATGCGGCTAAACTTATATATAATGGCGACATATTATTAAGAATTAAGTACAATATATGCAGCTGGAGCCATTGTTCATATTTCATGTTATCATAAAAATCAATTTGGTATAGTAATGAATATGTCACTCAAAACTTTGTTTAGTTTGAACACAAGAACTAGAACTAATGATTTATATAGAATAATTGATATACTGGATATTAATCAACTAATTTACTTTGAAAAATGTAAATACATATATAACATCCTCAATAATAATATTAAATCGAAACTAACACTTCAAAACAGGGAAAATATTCATAACTGTCTAACCAGAAACAGAAAAAATATCGAAATTCCTAAAGCTAAAATAACATTAAATCAAAAAATTCTAAAATTCAGCGTAATAAAACTTTTGAACTCGCTACAAGTAGAAATAAAAAATAGTAATTTGGTAATAGCATATTTAAAAGTAAACTTATAAAATTTGTAAAAAATCTTAGAAATCAGAAAATTTGTAAAAACTCTTAGAATTTTTTAAAAAATCTTAGAAATAAGAATAATTGAAAAATGCCTTAGAAATTAGATAAATTATTATTTAAATATTAGTTTTTTTTTTTTCCTAAGGGAGGTGGGAATCTTCCAAAGACACCAAGAATTTCCCCTTGGTAGTGTCAGATTCTTAATGACTAAACCCACCTCCCCCTTTAGCCAATAGAGTGGAATGTAACCCTTACCTGCGAACGCAGTATATTGGCTAGGGAGTAGGGATAGGAAAGGATAGGAAAATGGATACGGAAACATTGAATTGGGAGTGGGACTGTAAGGAAACAATGAATCCGCCTATTATTATTATTTTGCTAACAGACTAAAGCCGTCACAACAGTTACAACATGTAGTAGTAGTATATATATTACTACATGAGGTAATTATTTAAGGCAACCCGTACTGTCACTGTAGCGGCTGTTATTATTGGTATTAATATTCTTATTAATATTATTATTATTTTACTATAGAGTCAGCGCCATCAATGGATTACAACGTGCAGCAGTATATAACACCTTACTGCATGATATAACCAAAGATAGCTCTACTGCAGAAAGATAGCACCTTACTGCATGATATAACCAAAGATGGCTCTACTGTAGCAGCTATTATTATTATTATTATTATTATTATTACTATTATTATAGTTATTGTTTTATTACTATTATTATTATAATTATTATTACTATTATTATTATTATTACTATTATTATTATTGTTATTATTGTTATTATTCTACTACAGAGTCAGCGCCATCCGTGAATTACAAAATGCAGCAGTATATAACGCCTTACTTGCATGATATAACCAAAGATGGCTTCACTGTAGCAGCTATTATTATTATTATTACTATTATTATTATTATTATTATTATTATTATCAATATTATTAATGTTATTATTACTACTATTAATTATACGATATACATTATTACGATATCAAAGTACTACATATTTTTTTTTTTTTATTTATGACCTGACCGGGGTTTGAACCCAAGACCCTTCGATTGAAAGGTTGGCGACTTAACCACTGCGCCATGAGTCAGATCTACAATTATAAGCTGTAGTTTTAAAATTAATTAATTTCTTATACATAATTTTATATATTATTGTAAAATTATCTGGAATTAAATAAAATTAAAAAAAAAAAAAATTACCGAGAATAAGCATAATAAATTGACAACCACATTGACAATTTTAAACGTCACTTAATAATAACCTTTTGCAAATATACATTTAAATTTACGAACAAAATCTCCAACTTTGTATTATGCTTTTCGGAATACTTTTAATTAATTGTAGACAGTTTTTAATAATAATTTAGGTGGAAGTTTAATTGAATGATAATATGTTGAGTTATATTTTTCTATTAGCGATGGTAGAATTTATTTTTTAAATTTAGGCTTTTCTGAAAAGTTTAATTGCATTAGGCAAATAAAATAATGATAAATACCACAATATCCATACTCTAGGTTAGGTTAGGTTAAGGTGGCTGCCAAAAAGGCACACTTAGACCGTATTTGGTCCATTGCGATACCACATAGAAGCTGTTCTATCGCACTATTTTAAATCCCACTTATTAAAACCAATTCAATATATGCAGTATGCAAATAGCTCAATTCTTTACATTTTTATCTGCTAGATCGCTAAGGTTGTTGAAGAGATATTGCCTCAAATGGGTATTTCTTCTTGCTGACAATGCCGGGCATGAACATAGGAGATGGAGCGTAGTTTCCTCCTCTGCTTCATCTTTGCAGGCTCTACAATAGTCTTTTGCGGAAAAGCCAATTCTTCTGGCATTCTTCCCTAGTAGACAGTGACCGGTGATTATATTCCAATGTCTGCCCTTTTGAGAAAAAGTAGATCATTGGATCGTCTTAAATCGGTTTTGGGCCATATCAATCTTGTGATATTGCACGAGGTCAAGTTTGACCATTTGTAATTTACCATACGCGGTATTTCCTATCGAAATAACGTTTTGTTTGTGGATAAAGGTACGTGTAGTTTTCCTCTATCCGGCAGGACTTGTAAGGTTGTACTAATTCTTGCGAGTTCATCAGCTTTTTCATTTCCTGGAATACCCCGATGACCTGGTACTCAGGAAAGCTAAATGCTAAACTGCCTGGCCATCCCGCTAAGAAGTTTTCGACAGTTTATTACAAACTTCGAGCTTCTGCATGTTGATTCCAGAGATTTTAACGGAGCCTGACTATCCGATAGAATATGTACTTGCTTTATAGTCAAAACGCTTCTATTCAGTAGAGCCCAGGCTTCTTGAATTGTCATAACTTCCTCTTGGAAGAAGCTACAATGGTCTGGTATTCGGAAATTATGACTGATTTTCAGATTATCTGAGAACACACCTCATCTTACACTGCTGTTCATTTTTGAGCCATTCGTGTAGAATTGTACTCCTTCGTAGGTCATCACTGTGTTCGAGTTCGAACGCTCACGATTTGGTGTGCTCGTCACATGAGATTTCCCGAAGAAGTAAATGGGCGACGTGTAGTTCACCAAGGCGGGAGTGGACTTGAATTGGTTTATGATATCCGAGTGGCCTTCTCGTAAATTGGTCCACTGGGATGTAGCTTTTAATCTCACAGCTGTATTTGCGGCTGCAAATTTACTATAATATTCTACAGGCATCAGATTAAGCATGATGTCTATTGCCGCAGAAGGGACTGTTATTAAAGAGCCGCTAATACATAGTGTGGCAGTTCTTTGAACTCTAGCGATTGCCTTGTGGTTGACCTCTTTATCGATTTCCTTCCACCATACTAGGATTCTGTACATAAGAATGGGTCTTACTATGGATTTGTATAGCCAGTAAGTCATGTACGGCTGAAGCCCCCAATTTCTACCAATGGCTTTTTTGCACGAGTAGCGTGCTATTGGGGTCTTCTTTACTCTTTCTGAGATGTTAGCCTTTCAGCTTAACTTCCTGTCTAGGGTCAGACCCAGAAATTTCGCCGTTTCACTAAAGGCAAGAATGGATCCATTTAACGAAGACGGCCTTATTTTAGGAATTTTACATTTCCTTGTAAAAAGGACCAGTTCGATTTTTTGTGGATTTACTGACAGTTCACAGTCTGTAGCCCATGTTGTGATTTTGTTTAGTGCAAGTTGCAAAACGTCCCTGTGACTGCCTGGGAACTTGCCACTGACAACGACAGCAACATCGGCCGCATAAACGATTGTTCTCCAGCCCGCCTCTTGCAGGATTTTAAGCAGTTTATTTACCACCAAATTCCAAAAAAAGGGATATAGCACTTCTCCTTGCGGAGTCTCTCTCTTCATAAAGTTTTTTGCAGAAGCGTTGCCTAAGTTGGCACTGATGGCCCTGCTATTTAGCATATTAGCTATCAGTGCTCTTTGCTGCGGTTCTACTCCTAGGCTTATGAGTGCGTCAACAATTTCTGCCTGATTGACGTTATTAAACGCTCCCTCAATGTCTATAATAGCTGCAAGAGTATACTCTTTGCAATTTAAAGATCTTTCAATCGAGCTCGTCAAAGTGTGAAATGCAGTATCAACTGACTTCCCTTTACAGTAAGCATGTTGAGAGGCTGACAACAGATTTTTATCTAAGTTGCAGGATATGGATGTCGATCAATCTTTCTAAGGTTTATAGAAGGAAGGATGGCAGGCTTATAGGCCGAAAGTCCTTCACATAGACGTGACTACGTTTGCCGGCCTTGGACTTGAACACTACTCTGACCTGTCTCCATTTATCCGGGATAAGCCCCAAATTAAGACAACCACAGAAAATGCTTTTTAACCAAGCCAGGATAGTAGATGCAGTTTGCTGGATCTCAGCGGTTATAATTCCATCCGGTCCGCTTAACTTCAATTTGAAACCATCTATAGCCCATTGTAGTTTGTCTTCTGTAACTACCACCTCTGAGATAGTAGGGGGAGAATTCAGAAGACAAGCCACCTCTGAGCTATTATTTGTACACAGGAAAATGGGTTTTTAAAAGTAATTCCAACGACTCCTCGCTTATCGTAGCCCAGCTGTCATCCTCTTTTTTAAGAAGATTGAAGACCATGAGATTTGTCGATAGCATTTTCATAAGTCTAGATGCCTCGGAAACGTTTTCTATACCTTCGCAGAATAGTCTCCAGGTGTCTCTTTTTGCCTTTTTAAGTGCTTTTTAGTACTAACTAAGAGCCGTTTTGTAAGAGCTCCAGCCCTGCACCTCATTCGTTTTTTTGGCATTATTAAAAGCCTTCCTACTATCTTTTCTTAGAGTTTTGATTTCGTTATTCCACCAAGGTGGTTTAAGTTTTCCCCTTGGCTTACTGATGGGACACGAATATTCTAAGGACTTATTGCAGGCCTTAGTAAAAACGTTTACTAGGCTCTTTAGATCCTGGATATTTTTAAGAATTCTAGGTGTTAAAGAGGGAAGTGTTGACTTTAAGTGCTCCCTATATTTGTTCCAGTCAGTTCTCTTAGCATTTCCATTTACTGACTTTCTTGGAGGGCTTTCGTTCAGACTGAACTCAAGGTATCTGTGATCTGAAAAAGAATGCTCATCAGAAACTTTCCATGAGTTTATTTTAGAATAAATTATGGCTATTGATGACCCCAATGTTCATCCTTTTGGCATCCGCTACCAGCCCTGCAACATTGGATGAAAGAAGTGAATCCTGCGAGTCGTGCGGAAAATACGCCGGAACAACTCAGAGCCTTGAGATTTTTAGCTTTAGGCTCGCCGCGACCAGATCAACATCACTGTAATTATACATAAAAGTTAAATTTAATGTATTTTTAGCAAGTATGCACGCTCTAGGTTTGCATACCTCTTTATTATACAGCAACGTGTAACCTGGTATCTTGAGTCCATGAACCTGTTTTTTGTCACCCATGGCTCTTGAACCAAAATAATATCCTCGCCCGTTATCCTGAGGCGGATTTCAATTGCGGCGGAAGCCACTTTGGAGTGCTGGAGATTGATTTGGAGCAGCTTCATTTCCTGAGCCATCCTTAATCTCCACCACTGTCGCGTTAGCTTCATCCTCAAAGTCCATTGAGAAGCTTTTGGCATAATCAAAGCTGTCAGAATCAGATCTAAGTAGATCGTCTTCAACGTCAGCCTTGATGACATCATTTACACTCTTTGGAGCGAAGGAGGATGCTACGACAACCGCATCGGATTCGTCAGAGTCTGCCTCTGGGCTTGATTTGGGCTTTCACCGATGCTCCTTGAGGATTCCACCCCATCTTTCTTATACACCTTCAGTGTTACCACTGTGAAGCCTTTGGATTTCGCTAGGGGTTGTAGGGAGTCCTTATTGGCAATGACCAGCACCTGTCGGGATTCTCCTACTGCTTCGCTTATCTTTCTATTGTGAGTTGGAAGTTGGGGATTTGACATTTTCATCATTTTGATGATCGTATTTGCTTCGGTAGGTTCCCTATGCAGCCATACCCTAGCTTTTGGCCTGTTGGGGATTTCCTCCCTACTTACGGCTCTGACCTTGGCCCCCAGCCACAGACTTCCCACCTTACCTATCGCCTGCTTGTAGAAAACTACCGATCTCTGATCAACGCAAGCTGACAATTTGACGTGACCCTGATGCCAGTCAGCGTCTCTACAGGAGGGTGGTGGTCCCGGATTTTCTTCAGCATCTGGAAGAAAGTTGTGTTTAAAGTAACCTTCTTCCAGTTGCTAGAAGAAATACCCCCATCCTATAACCTTTCATCAATAATTTCCAGAATTAAGCTATTCTTGGCAATTGAAAGGTTTGGTTACTTGGTTGATCCCTAGAAACCTAGCCTTTTTTGAACTACCCTGTGGCTCATCTTATGACCCCTGTCTCTTGAACATAAGGCACTTTGCGTACCGTCTTTGGTTGTTCGCGACTTTCCGTAGCACTGCTAGTGCCTGGTTCGGTCGCTTTACTTGCCGACTCTTGCAAAGTGCCGCTAACTCTTTTTTCGAATTTTTGTTTTTAAATTTTGTTCCATAATTTGAAGTCACGAGTACGAAGAAAAGTAAGGTTCGCCCTTTGCAGAGATTCGAATGCATAGGGTAAGGCTAATTAATTCGAAAGGTCGCCAGGTACTCTGAATACTCCGTTCGCGACTGAGCTATTTTTAAGACGGGGCCCCCAGCCAGGCTGATCATCGGCACGGGTCGTATAACACCTTGAATCCGGCCCAGGTTTACCCCAACACGATGGTTCCGGTAAAAACCGAGGTGTCAGTAATAAGATACATAAAAACCGACCTCTAACAACCTAATAACCTCTGAGGAGGAACCTCTAACCTCTTTAACCTCTTGTGAGGAAAAACAACCATTTAATAACGGAAATGTTTTTTGTGCCGGACCGGTTTTCCAAACAGGTAACAAATAATCTAGAATTAGAAGAATTGTGCAGCAGATTTTTATTTCAAATTCATGGGACGATATAAACATAAACGAAATTTGGCTTTATTTGAGCTTATTCCTTCGATTCACAAAAAAAAAATTTTAAATAAATACTCTTTTTTTTTACAAAAAAATATTTAATTTATTTTTATTTATATTCGAATATTTTCAACTCTGACATTTTCTTTTTTTGCATAGCAATATATACAGTTCCAATTTATCGACTTTTGGGGTGTTGCTTCATAGTAATGTATATAGGTCTAATCTAATGTTGACAGCTTTTTTGTTTTAAAATACTATTATTAAAACGGTCTTTGGAGGTCCGGTAACTGTTTTTCCTCTGAAGGTCCGACAACAGTCTCCGTAAATACGGTCTCAGAAAGTTACCACTAGAGAAGGAGGCTTCTTGGTAGGGTGCCCCTGGGGCCAAATTGGTATAGTTTTAAAAACCTCAGACTCAACAATTACTCTTTTGGGCGTATGGAGAATGAAAAAACAACTAATAATTTAATAAATTTACTTGGAAAATTCGATATAGTGTTAACAAATGGTAAACTTAAAGCTAAATTTTTAACTCGACTAATTGATATTTCTCATGTACAAAATAATGAATACACTTCAAATAACGAAAGTGCTGAAATGTAATAGTGCGACACGTAAATTGTTTAAAGGAGTTTTTGCTCTTGACCAAAAAATATTTCTAAACCTGTTATTTTAGTAATAAACACCGACAGTTATGTTAAAAAATAAATATATTACCTAGTAATTGTCATGCCAGTTCAAGGCTGTGTAGAATATTTTGAGTCCTAGACAGTTTAACAAAAAAAATAGAACCAACATCAAATGCTGCTGAAATATTCGAAAAACAAAAAAACAGCAGCGAACCACAGCAATTTTATTATTTGGATAAAAAAACAAACAACTAAAATACAAATTGGATTTAATGTTGAAAATTTTACTGCATCAATCATTTTCCAACATCATCACAAAATCATTAGCGAGATGAATTAATTAAAATGACATGCATTTTATAAAGATTTTATAAACATTCAGCAGCCTAAATTAAATTCAAATAAATTTCCACTAAAATTTAATCATACTGCTGGACAAACTAAAAAAAACTTACATTGAAACCAGATGTGTACACTCGCTTTTGTTTTATGTTAGACTTTATACAAGCAGTGATCTTATATAACAATGGAGTTGAATTAAATGTACGAGAATATGTGTTCAAGTATTTTGAAAGATGTATTGAAAAGAATAAACTGAGATTGGAACAAGAAAACTTATACATACCTATGAATTTCCATATAGCTCAATGCAACTATTCCAAACTATTTTATGAAATACCATTGCTTATGTCTGGAAAAATATTTTGCTCAACAATAAATAAAACAAATATTTTTTAAAACCAATTATTGTTGTTATCTTTTATTAAATGCATATATAAGTTCATACAATTTTTTACATAACATCTTTGCAAATTTTTCGTATTATAATAATGATGCCCCCGGTGGGTAGGAGAGTAGAAATACTTTCAGTAACGTATACTTGTGATACGAGTTCATTAAAATCCAAATAAAAATGCACAAGCGACTGTTCCAGAATGGACGGCTGCCTGGTCTGTGTCCAATCACAGAGGGACGGCAGTAACAAAATCTGGCTGTAGGTTTAAAAAGCACATTAAAAATATACCAAAATATGTCTTACAATAATAATAATAATATGGTAGGGATATCTACCAAACTGTCGGCAGAGGCCATGACAGCGGGTGAGGGCTTGGCTGAATGTTCAAGAGGTTCAGAAGAGTCGCCAGTGATTATTGATAAAAATTAAGATTTAATAAAACTAATAAACTCATTTGCTAATAGCTCGAGGGTTTAAAGAAGTCCACCTATAAAAGGTGACGCAAATAAAAAAACCGAGAGGGTAATAAAGAAAAAATAAAGAGTGATGAAGACAGTATGAAGAAAACCCATGAGGGTAATAATAAAACTCAAAATCCGATATTACAAGTAAGTAATACGGAATTCAACTGCAGGATAAGGGAGTTGGAAAATTTGTGTAAAAAAGTACAAAGGGAGATTTGCCAATTTAAGGCCGAAAATTTAAAATTAAAAAAATAGTATTCCAAACGTGTCCATTGATACTAACGGTTTCGTATGTCACGATGATGAAGTACTGGCCAGAGAAACTGGCTGGATTATGCATTCGAAAAGAAATCCTAAGAAATGCAGAGCGGATGAATCTTCAAATATTAACTTATCTTTGGAACCGCAATAAAAAGTAAAAGAAAAAAGGATATCACAAAAAAATATAAATCTCCTCCGGTAATTTTGAGAATAAAATATTATTAGATTATAAAAATAATAAAAGCGGAAAATATAAAATCAACATGATGGATAATGAGCAATTAAAAATTAATGTTCACAACGAAAATCAATATTGAGTTTTGACAAAATCTAAAATAAAGCCAACGTATAATAGCACACATATGAAAATAAACTGACTAGACCAATTAAAGTTATGGCAAGAAATCTTCATCCATCATGTGAGCTAGAAGATATTAAAAAAGAACTTCTTAATAGAGGATTTAAATGTCTAAATGTTACAAATAAAATTAAAAAAACTAAAGATAAAAAAGTACGTATTTTAACAAGCTTCCACTATTTATGCTATCTTTTGATCATTCGGAAGAAATGAATAGAATATACAAAATAGAATACTTACAGCCCATGAGAGTAAAAATTGAGGCTTTCAGAAGTAATAAGTCCATTCCACAGTGTAAAAGATACCAGAAATTTGGACATACGCAAAAATTCAGCCAAAGACAGGCTAAATGTGTAAAATGTGCTGGGAACCATATGACAGTAGAGTGTAGTAAAAAAGAACATTTCTAAGTCAAATGCGTAAACTGCAATGAGGCACACTCTGCTAGTTATCATAGTTGTTTGGTGGGAAAAGAATTGCAAAAAGGAGATTAAATATGTACAAACCCAAACAACTAAATGTACAAAAACATCGAACAACCGACACTTTTCATATTTATGAAAGTTGTGAATGGAAATGCTAACGCTACAATCCAAAACAAAAGAAAATAATTATACAGAAAAAACTAAAGATATGCAACCCAAATATAATGACAAAGAAGTGACGCATATGATGCAAAACCTGTTACTAAAAATTGACGAAATAACCATGAGATTAAATAAAATAGAAAATGAATACATTAATGTATATCCAGGAACACCTAAAAGAATTATAAAAAATGTACCTAAATAAAATACGTAATACAATTTGGAATGGTAACTTAGATGTATATCAGAGACTCACTTAACACTAAACACAAAGTTTATGATACTAGGTTACGAATGCTATAATTCAGTTCATCCTAGTAATCAGCCGAGAGGAGGTAGCGCAATACTAATTAAGAGCACTATAAAACATAACGAAGAAATCAAAGTTGAGTCTGAAGATATAATTTTATCTGCTAAACAAGATTTTAATGTTGGTGCAGTATATTGTCCACCAAATTGCAATATAAAGAAAAATACCTTTAAAGAACTCCTAAATGTTCACAGACATAAATTTCTGCTAAAAGGGATTACAATGCAAACATACAGATTGGGGTTCTAAAATAACCCCATGCTTTCAAGTAGAGAGCTAAGAAAATAAATTTATATTCAAGAGTTAGGTAGATGCTATCATTCGACTGGCAAACCAACTTACTGTCCCACAGACACCATCAAGGTTCCAGATCTAATTGACTTTTATATAACCTTTTATATAAAGAATATTAATTTAGAAGATAATCATGATTTAGATTCTGATCACTCTGCTGTCATACTAAATCGGAGCGAAAATATAAATAAGCCCACACCGACAAATAATTTCACAGATTGGGTAAGTATATGAAATTACAAACAAAATTAACCTTAAAATAAATTTACAATTAAAAGAACAATTAGATCTGGAGTTAGAAGGCTTATAAATATAATTCAAAAAGCTGCATGGAATATTACAAGAATGCTTGAGTATAAGTCAGCAGCAAATAATTATCCTAAAGAGATAATTGATTTAATAAAACATAAAAGAAGGGCTAGACGTAGATGACAACAATCTCGGCAACCTGATGATAAAAAGATTTTGAACAGATGCTCGCAATGGCTTAAAAGGAAAATTCAGTTTTTAAAATCAGTATCATATGAAAATTATATAAAAATCTTATCGGCAAGAAACGAAACAAATTATAAATTAAGGAAAGCAACGAAGAGTGTCCGATAAAGCACGCCCCGCCGCCCATGAAGTCAGACGGCAGTTGGGCAAAGAGTAATAAAGAAAAAGCCAAATTATTTGCAGATCAATTAGAAAATATTTTCAAACCAAACCAAATAAACTCAGATCTTTGTTTAGTAGAAGATATCATAATAGAAGAAAACACTATTACTTCATTTACACAAGAAGAAATTAGTGAAAAAATAAGAACACTAAAGTTAAATAAAGCCCTAGGTTTTGATCTTATTACAACCAATGTTATAAAAGAGCTTCCACAAAAAGGTCTAAAGTTTTAAACAAAAATCATAAATGCAGCAGTAAAATTGAAGTATGTTCCAAGAGCTTGGAAAGTAGTAGAAGTAATTCTTCTTCTTCTTCTGGCTCTATAGCTCGGTGCGAGCTTTGGCCTTCTTCACAACATCTCTCCAAGCATCACGGTCTTGAGCAACATTTTTCCAATTTAAAATTTGCAACACTCGAGCGTCGTTTTCAATATTATTGAGCCATCTCATTCGTGGCCTGACTCTAGTTCTTCTTAGATCAGGTTTGATATTGAAAGCACTCTTTTATGCCCGACTTTCATTCATTCGCATCATATGCCCGGACCATTGTAGTCTTTGTGCCTTGGCAAATCTGACGACATCTTCTTTATGAGTATAACGCTGATCTCCACACACACTTCATTGACTTCCGGCAAGCTTTTGATAGTATTAATAGAAAAACGGTCCATAATGCATTGGTAAACCAAGGAATACCGAAAAAAAACTTACTAATATGGCTATGATGACAATGCAAAACACTAAAGCCAAAGTTTTGATCCATGACCAAATTTCCGTTATTAAATTTTATTGTAGATAAAGAAGGAAATATCATGTTATTAAATTATGCAATAGAAAAAGTAGATAAAGAAAGAAATATATTTAACAAAACAAAGCAGCTAGTGGCGTACCCTGATGATGTTGCTATCCTATCTAGAAGTTATAGAAACATGATTGAAGAAGATAGAAACAATTAATACACATGCATAACATAAAAAACAATCAAATAATAAGTAATACACAAATATTATTAAACAGTGATGTTCATCAATATGGTACGAGAAATTTTGACAATCTAAGGTACGAAGCCGGTCACAACTTATGGAGTTTTCAATCCATACTACAGACAGTTTCTCAACTATATAACAATTTGGATAGTGGCTGTAAACAAATGTCATCATTAAAATTGAAAAAAAAATAAAAAATCAATTAAAAAAATTAAAAACAAAAAAAAATAGAAGAAAAAAAAACGGTTCTTTTTTTTTTCTAATTTTATATCTTTTCTTAGCTTAAACTAGTTTTGTTGCTTCATTATTTTTCTTTTTCTATTTCATTTTTGTTTTGAATATTTTATTTTTTTAAATCATAATATATGTAGAAGTCACGTATTCACTTAGTAATACATTGACATTATCATCAAACTCAATACCAATAAAACTACTTAATATTGAACTACAAACCTAAAATAATTTTTATTAAAATGAAAACATTTTTTTTTATTCACTTTGCATTTGAAAATAAACCTTTTTATTAAATATAAATTAAATTTTGATTACATTAACAAAAAATCAAAGTACAGTTACAAAGTTATTAAACTAACTTACAATGTTGAAATGAAAAAAATAATGATCTTGCAATAAACCAATTCATGTGATGTTTCTTTTCATTTAATTCGTGTCAGTTAGAAAAAGCTTCCACAATAGTAAAGATGTAACAGAATAATCTCCTGAACAAAAAAAAACTTAAAATAAAATTAATTAAGTAATTATTGTTAGTAGAAATATAAAAAAAATTTAAAGGAGAATATTAATAAAATATTATGAGTTAAAATCGATAACAATTGTTAACCAGAAAAAATAATATCAAAGATGATTGTTAACTACATAATAAAATAAAAAAAGGAAAATCAAAATCAATAAAAATATTATTATTTAAAATTCCAGTGTGTTTTTAATTACTAACATTTAATTTACATATATATTTTACACTGGATATTGTTTAAATTTTAAATTATATTTTACACTTAAATAAATAAATAATCAATATACACTGTACGAGCATTCATGCTCTTTTGAAAAATTAATAAATAAAAAAAAAAAAAAATTAAAAACACAAAAAGTTAAAAAAAAATATATAATATATTAGCCGCATACATACAATTATTTAGGGGAAGACTATTATAAAAAAATCAATATAACACCAACAATATTACATGGCGACCCTGATTTGACCTGGAATATAGTAGAGACAATAATATTAATATAAATTTTTTTTTATTGATAAGTAGGTAATGGGACGGTTGCGCCAGACAGTTTGCTGAATATGATGGCCCCAGATCTAGACAGTAAGCTGAATTAGTTTAAATTATTTAAATAACAAAAACAATAGGTAATGCAATTCCCCCATAAAATAAAAAATTGCATGACAAACTTTACATTCAAAATATAGCATAGAAACCAATACAACAAACAACTATAAACTTTTGTAACTGAATTCCGCCAGAGGTATATGATACAAATAATTTTGTTTCATTCATTGTATAAAAAAAAAAACCTATTAAATTTGGAAAAAATCATAAAAACCTCAAAATGTATGTATTGTTTTTTCTGTAACTCAATTTACATTAAGTCCGTTAAGTAAGTTGTATTATTATTGAAATAATTAAAGTAAAATTATTGAAGCAAAATCGAATAAAACGTATCGGTAAACGTATCTGTCTATTTCAAAGAAATCGTATAAATATTGCCTTGAAATTCATTAGCTGATCAACCACAACAAAGTCAATATCGAACTAATAATGGAGCGATTTGAAATAATAAAAAATATTACTACAATGGTTAGAAGATTCAGTTTGCGTGGGCGCAAATTAAAATTCAAAATTAAACCTGTCCCCAATGAAAAAGAACCAATCACATGGATTAAAGGAGCTGTAGAAGACATTCTCGAATATGAAATAACTAAACTAAATGCAGAAGATAAAGTAGGAATAACATTTTGCGGTAAAACTTTTGAAGAACGAGGCCCAGGCTGGATTAATTTTAAAAATGCCTCCGAAATAAAAGTGTCTGACGTGTGGGAAATCATTTCTAAAATATTCCAGAGTAATTCGGAAGGTATAAGTACCGATACATTTTGTTTGGGTATCACTTCTATACAACTCCTAGATGGACAAGGAAATAATAGGGCAAATAAATACAATACATTTAATGAAGAATGTATTGTACTTAATGCGTCGTGGAATTGTAACTGTAATAAACACAGACAATTTATGTTTACCTCGAGCATTTGTCATAGATTTTGTTTTAATCGAGAAAGATTCAAATTATAGTAAAATACGTAAAGATACAGGAAAATTACAATCCCAAAAAGCAGCCGAACTGGTCAATCGCTCAGGAATAAATATTCCTATTGAAGGATGTGGTATATCTGAACTTTGTCAATTTCAGAATTTTTTGAAAGATTATAACATCGTCGTTTATAAATATGGTTCTAAAGGTCGAGATCTTGCTTTTAAAGGAAACGGTGTAGGTGAAAGGCGGATAAATTTGTTATACTTCAAAAATCACTATAACGTGATAACATCACTTGGACTTTTACTTGCAGTTATTTTTGTGAGAGATGCAATATATCTTATAATAACAAGAACGATCACAGATGCGGTAGAACTTGTCCGCAATGTCAAAACTCTCCTTGTTGTCCCAAGGATTTAACTAATATCTTGTGTATGGAATGCGACCGAAAATTTAGAGGACGACAATGTTTTGATAATCATAAAGCTTCAAGTTCATCTGGAATAAAATCTCTTTGCTATGAGGTGAGAAAAAAAAAAAAACATTTAAGAAGTATAGAGAACACATTTGTGGAGAATATTATTGCAAAATATGTAATAAACATGTTCATCCCAAACACTTGTGCTATATACAGCCAGATATACGAAAGCCTAAGACACATTATACATATTTTACGATTTAGAAAACACTTAAGAAAAAATCATCGGAGAAAAAGTTATAGATCAAGAAACCTCCAGATTAATTAAACAATATGAACCAAATTTGTGTGTATTTCAACAAAGATGTGATCAATTTTTAAATATGGAAAACAATATTAAAATGTGTACAAAGTGTGGTGTATGGCAATACATGTTAAAACAAAATCCAGTCAAAATTTTTCTGGAATATGTTCTCAATCAAAGGAAATTGTTTAAAAAAGTAATTGTGCTAGTTCATAAATGGAGAGTTCAATATGATCATCAATATATTTTGAGGTATATATTACAAAACACTGATTTGAAGCCAAACTTAATTATGCGTGGAACAAAAATTATTCTCTTACAAATAGATAATGTGAAATTTATAGACTCTTTGAATTATTTTCCAATGGCGCTGTCAAAACTTCCGAAGGCTTTTGGTTTACCACCAATATCAAAAAAAGGCTACTTTCCCCATTTATTCAATATAAAAGAAAATGAAAATTATGTGGGCACTTTACCAGCTATAGAATATTACAACCCTGATATAATGAAGATAGATGAACGGGAAATTTTTCTTAAGTGGTATGAAGAACACAAAAATGACGAATTTAATATGCCAATTGATATTATTCAATATTGTGTCAGTGATGTTACAATACTTACGGAAGCCTGCCTAAAATTTAGAAAATTGTTTATAGAGGAATGTAATTTTAATCCCTTTTTGGAGGCAACAACAATAGCATCAGCCTGTAATTTAGTATTCAGGCGTAATTTTCTTGAAGCGGATACAATTGGAATAGTACCAGAAGAGGGGTATAGATATGCCGATAATCAATCAAAAGAAGCAATACAATGGCTAATTTGGAAAGCGAATAAAAGAAATATCAATATTCAACATGCGGCGAAAGAGAGAGAAGCTATGATTGCCGGAGTTAAAGTCGATGGTTATTGTGAAGAAAGCAGACATATTTTTGAATTTTACGGTAGTTACTATCATAAATAGACATACTATTTGCTTACGACATAACCGTGATAAACCGTTACATGATGACCCTAATGATACACTAAATCTTGGATATGAAAGAACCATAGCAAAAAGTCAAAGATTAAGACAACTTGGTTATGAAGTTGTAGAGATGTGGGCTTGTGACTGTGAAAGACAATTAACTAATCAGCAAAAAGATTATTTAAATACTCATCCCTTGACACAGTGTTTACCTTTAAACTCAAGAGACGCCTTTTACGGTGGTCGAACTGGAAATGTATATTCTTATTACTAGTGTAAGGAGGGTGAAAAAATTAAATACATAGATGTATGTTCTCTGCATCCATGGGTTTGTAAGAACGGAAAATTTCCAACCGGACACCCCAAATTATATGTCGACAACCTACAATGTCTTGAATTGAATCTACATAACACCAATGGTTTAATAAAATGCAAAGTTTTACCACCTGAAGGTTTGTTGCATCCTGTATTGCCAACAAAGCAAAATAATAAACACATGTTTTCACTATGTCGCACATGTAGTGAATTAAAATCTCAAGAAGCAATTTGCCAACATACCAACGATGAAAGAGCTTTACTTGGAACGTGGGTTACAGATGAAGTTGTTAAAGCTGTTGAAAAGGGTTATAAGTTAATAGAAATTTATGAAATATGGGACCATAAAGCTCGTCAATATAATAAAGAAATGAAAATTGACGGTCTACTCACAAAAATGATGATGACAGCGAGAAAATCTTCAAAAAACCTCCATTGTAAATAATCCATCGGAATTTTATGAAATATTAACAAATCCTGCGTTAGAAGTATGTCATATTTTACCAATCAATGAAGAAACTATTGTAGTCAACTGGCAATACAAGGAAGAATCAGTTGATTCCTTACCAACTGTGAATGTATGCATTGCAGCGTATACAACAGCTTAAGCACGCCTGTAATTATGTAGTTATCTAGAAAATCTTGGAGAACGCGTGCTTTATTATGACACAGATTCTTTTTTTTTTTTTTTTACGAGGATTGGTGGAAAACTCGAAAGTCACCAAGAGGAACTGCACGTGCTTCCTCAGGGTAGTTGGACTTTAAACAACCCAAACCACCCCCAAACCAAACTTTAGGATGGAACCTTTAATACAAATGTACAGTTTAGTTTTTTGGATAGGGATGTGGGAAGGATAATTGGGGAAATTGGAATTGGGAAATTTGGATTATGGGGGATAGGTAGGAAAATTTGGAGGGACATTTTGAAGAAAGATGTTAATGTTCTTCTTAAACTTAAGTAAATCGTACACATATGAATTACCAACTTTAGGGAACACATGTGATGGTATATGGTTCCACAAACGGGACGTGTGCATGACAAACGAATTTCCGTAGGCTGTATTTCGCCATCTTGATAACTCAACATGGTGGAGATGAACATCTGTTGCCCTCCTTGTTTCTCGTTGAAAAACTTTGAGTGGAGGCATTAATTTTTCTATTTCTTTGGAACAAGTGTAATCCCTACGAGATACCTATAAAACAAGGTCAGTGACCCAACTGTGCGACGGTGCCTGAGTGGAGTGAGCATTGAAGTTACACTGGGGTCGTTGATCAAACGAATAGCTCTGTTTTGCACATTATCTAAATAACCCAGTGCTGTTTGACGCCCTGCAGCCCAAATGCGTACATTATACCCCATTTTCGGCCTAATGTACGTTTTGTAGATATTGAGAAGATCAGATGCGGAAAAGGAAGTTTTACAGCGTTACAAAAAACCCAAACATTTAGCTACATCCTTAGCTATACCAAAAATGTGATTTGACCGAGTCAATTATTGGTTTAACCCGATGCCCAGCATGTTTAAATCCGTTGAATGCTGGAAGACTTTTTCCTGAAATAGTAGGTTAGGAACAGTAGTGGCAATTTTCCGCGAGATCAGACAGCATTGTGTTTTTTTGGTATTGAACTCAACTGAGTTGACTTCACCCCATTTTTGAATTTTTGCTAAATCAAAAATCACTAATAGTGAAATTTTTCGCTGTTGTATTAAATTGGTGATTAATGTTACAGCGGCTATGAAACTCATAGGAAGATACAAGGGTGCTATCGTCTGCGAAACTATGAATCGGATTGGTGGTTAATGAGAGTAGGTCATTGATAAATATTAAGAAGAGAGTTGGGGATAAAACTAATCCCTGGGGGACACCAGCATTTATTTTGAAAATGTCAGATGAATATCCATCGACCAATACGCGAATTGTGGAATTCGAAAGAAAATCTCCAATTCATTTTAGAAAGACTCCACCCAGACCTAATGCTTTGCATTTTGTCAATAGAGTATCGTGCCAAACTCGATCGAAAGCCTTAGAAATATCAAGAGCCACAATATCAGACTCACCAGAATGATAAAGGTTGATGCTTAGCTTCTCACAAAGGTAAGTCATGAAATCACCGAGAGAACGACGGGCTCTGAACCCGTATTGACGATCATGAAGCAAACCTTTGTGGTCCAGGTATTTCAGAAGTTTTTGGTACACTATTTTCTCCATTACCTCGGAGAGGACCGAAGTTATAGCAATAGGGCGGTAGTTGGAGAGATCGCTTTTATAATCTTTTTTGAGAATTGGGAAAACATGTGCAACTTTCTATTGGGTGGGATGAATACCCGAAGTGAAGGAGAGATAGAAAAGGTTGCGCAGAGGTTTTCAAATAGTGGAGTAGGTATTTTTAAGCACAATGGTGGCTATACCATTTGGACCGGCTGACTTATTTGTATCAAGATTTTTTAAAATTTTCATCACCGCCCGCGTCCTAAAGTATTTTTTACCGAAGGAGCAGCCAGCTCAGAAGATGGCATCTGAGCTGACTGTGACAGTTTTAAATTGAATGCGCACTGCTTGCCAAACAAGTTCGCCTTCTCTTTAGAATCTGATACGGTTCTGTTATTATTATCAATAAGTGGTGGAAGGGATGACCCTCTAACGTCTTCCTTTAGGCTTTTGGCACATGACCAAAAAGATTTGCTATTCTTTGGCATGTGGATGACTTTACGTTACGACTTGACTCTGGTTGGAGATTAGGATTACCCGGAAACTTGTGTTAACCCAACAATGGTCGGAATTACCCAAGGGGCAACCAACTGAAACCACATATTTTTCAGGGTGTGTGGTGAGAAACAGATCCAAGAGGTGACCTTCATGATCAGCACGGTCCGGGATCCTAGTGGGATTTTGGACAAGTTGAAAAAGGTGGAACAGTGTGGAGAATAGTTTAATTTGTTTCCCAATTGAGTTTGGACTCGGGGAGATGTTGCTAGAAAAATGAAGTCAGTCCCTGTTATGAATTTTGAAATCTCCTGCCAGAACAATTTCAGTTTCTGGAGATGTGTCCAAAATTTCATTGATCTGGTTCAATAGATTTTCAATTTCCATAGCAATTTCTTGTTCATTTGAGTTCTGATCTGTATATGAAACAGAAATGTATGACATGCTTTTCAAACGAGAATATTGACCCAAATGTAATGAAAGCTTGGGCTAGAACATTTATATTTTGGAAGTGTGTTGAAAGCGATGTCATTTTTTATATAGACAGCGATACCTCTTTTGGGTACGAAGTGTGAAATAAGTGAGTAGCCGGTAACATTAAAGTTATCATTGTGGTTACTGACTTGTGTTTCACATAGGGCTAAGATTGCTGGTTTAATGGAACTAAGATGGCATGAAAATTCGTTTGCAACTCTTATGTTACAGAAAGTAACATTAAAATTGGTAATTTTGATGGAAAAAATTAATATAAAAGAAAGTTAAGATAATAAATAATAATATTAAAATTGAAATGTAGTTTAAAATTAAAATCAAAATCAAAATTAAAATGAAATCAGAGTTGAAATTGTAATCAAAATCAAAATTAGACTTAAAATCAATTTTAAAATTAAGCAAGATCAAAATCTGACTTAAGATAAATTAAAGTATGTAAATTAAGATTAAAGTAAAAATTAAAATTAAGGAAAATTAAAATTTATTCAAAGTGCACGATTTAAATAACCCGAACTTGACAACACTTTAAAATAAATTACTATCAATGTCAATATCAATACTTTATATCAACATTAATATTTTCAATATTTTGCCTTGAGTGAGCAAATGGTTTATAACAACGTTCAACAGTTTTTATCATACACTTTTAAGTGACTTTATTGAACGCAGGTACAAACAAAGGCGCACCAAAAGTAAAACTTACCACCAGAAATTCATCAATTAGATTACGGTAATTACTATGGTGGTATTAAAAAAAATTGAGCGAATTGAGAGTCGAAGAAGAACACCAGCATCCATACATATGGGAGGGAGATGAATATATAATTGTTTTGTTTACGACAAGTTGATATTAAGATGAAATAAATAAAAAAGAAAAGTAAATTAATGTAAACAAAACCAACCGAGCGCGTTTAATTAAATAAATTAAGAATACTTATCTTGCCGCCATTGGAGTGCAGCCATACAATTTAAAATTTAGTTCAATATATTACACTTTTAAAAATATTTTTTTAGTGAAAGAAAAAAAAAAAAATTAAAAAATTAATTAAAAAGTTCACTAGTTTAATTTAATTTTAATAATTTTAAAAAAAAGATATAAGTAAAGGAAAAAAAAAAGTTCATATAATAAAAAAGTTTTTAACTAATTAAAAAAAGTGTTGTCACTTCAAAGGTTAAAAGAGAACTGTAATATCATCTATCATTTATATAAAACGTGAAGGAGAATATTATTAAGGGAGCATATTATTATCATTACAAGTGCTTAAAAGATTACGTCTTTTAAGTATTTTTTCTTTTGTTATATTTTTATTGTACAAGTTCATATTTATTAATTATTGTAATTTGTAGGTCTGTTGCAGTATCAATATTACAGGTATAAATCTGGTACTGTTTATTTAATTCCTAATATTTCTATATTTTAAATTATCTATTTTCTTGCATATCATTTTTCCATTTGCTTCTTTATAAAATAGAATGTTTAAGGAATTAAAACATGACACCCGTAAGGGAGGTAATATTTGCGTGGTGCGTAAAAGAAGTAGGCGAAATTTCGATGGAAGATTTTATAGTTTTCCTAAAGAGGAAACTTTAATTTAAATTTGGGCATCGAAATTTAACGTAAGTATACAAAATTTTAAAGATAAAAAATTATTAATATGTGAAGACCATTTTGAAAAAAATTTTTTGGGGCGAACACTAAAATAAAAGTGACGCTGCTCCTTCCTTATGTTTGCCTGATAAAATAATCGAAAAAAATGTAAATATTCAATCAGAAAATGATTTGTTTTTTGACAAAGAAAATTTGTATTTTTCTGAAATCAGTAAATTTTCAAATATTAAAACATATTCACATACCAATAAACAAAACTTTATTGTACCTTTCGATAATTTTCGAACTGCTTCTCCGAATGAATTATTATTAGACAATTTTTGCAAAAATTGTTTAAAATTTCAAAAAAATGAAAGTTTTTATTCAAAAAAATATGCTAAAATTAAAAGAACGTTAGATTTAATTAAAAAACAAAATAGTAATTTAAAAAAAAAAATTAATGCATTAAGAAATTTAAATAAAAAATTGAAGAAAAAATTAAAAAAGGAAAAGCAGGATTCTGTATCTAGTCGTATTAATAAGCAATCTAATTTAACAAACGAGGCTAAAACTTTTATATGTATGAATTTTAAAAATGTCCAAAACTGGACAAATGAGGAAAAAACAGTAGCATTAAATATTCATTCACTCAAGTTTTTAGTAATTCTGTTGCTGCTGCTATTATAACTCTTATTTCAACAGAAAAATTTACTGCTAGGAAGTCTTGTGCTGTATCTACAGCAAATTTTATATCTAAAATAAATAATTTATTTGACAGTCTGAATAGTAAGAAATTATATGATAGGAATCCATACCGTTCAGTATTGCAGCAAAATAATCAAATTTTTGAATATCTCATAGGAATGATAAATTATTTCCAAAATATAAAGCCAATCACATCTAAAAAAATGTATTGCATTGATGGTATGATTCAAACCTTAAAAGCCATTTCGAAATTAAGATTCGATTTTTTTTAGATTACAATAAGGATGAATGTTTTTATTTAATATTATCTCGTTTTAATCAGGATGTTTTAGAAAATTTATTTTCTTTAATCCGCTTTAGAAATGGTTGCAACAATAACCCCTCTGTACATGAATTCAGTAATATATTAGCAAAGATAATTTCGGTAAAATTAATAAATCATCACTTTGAAAATTCAAATTGCGAGCAAGATGACGCAGAGTTCCTTAATGTAGAAGATTTAGAAATAGAAAAAAATAACTTAGAATTAGAAAACAATGACTTAGAAATATTATTTGATCAAAGTGATGATGAATTCACTAATTTAGTTAATAATTATGTAGAGGTAAATCAAACCAAAAATTTAAAAGAGCAACCACAGCAGGAAAATATTATTTTGAAGAATGTCGAAAGGTACATTTGTGTATATGTTATTTTTAAATTGAAAAAAAAAATTTCATGTGATCAATGCGTCAATTCTTTTTTTAAAAATTCTGATCATATCTTAGAACTTGACTCGGAGCAATTTGTTTATCAAAAAAATTATAAAAATGAATCAGAAATTCTTAATTTGAAAACTCCAACGGAAAAAATTTTTGATGTGACTCAATTCCATATTAGCATATTTGATCACTATTTCTCACAAAACTATCACGAAAAAAATTTAAGAAAATATTTTATTATGTTGTGTAGAAGCAACAAAGAAATCCCAATATTTTTCTACTTGGTTCAATGAAAATGAAAATTGCTATACGCATAAAATTAAATTTCTAGAATTATTAGTTAATCTTTTACTAAAAAAGGAAACAAAGTGGCTGAACGAAAAATTATTTAATAATGCAAACAAAAAAGTCGATTATAAAAAAAGGAAACTAAAAATTATTAATTCTTAATTTGACATTCACTACCAAACATTTTTTTTTGCAATGCATTTCCAATTTAATAAATAAATCTTTGTACATATTTACTTTATTATTTTTTTTTATGTTTTCACTGATCGAGCACTTGAATTGGATAATTAAATTAGTACCTATATTTTTTTAAATATGTTATTTTAATATATTTTTTTGTTTAACTATTATAAATGTAATTTTATTTTATATCTATGTATTTATTTTCTATTGTTTTATCTTTTAATTTTTAAAAATATTTGGATCTTTTATTTTTCTTTTTAATAAATACAGGGTTTTTTATGCCAATTGGAAAATTGATATCTATTGCATTTAAAATTTTCCAGTTGGCTTTTTCCCTATTAAAATTAAATTTATTCTTTTCTTTTCTAACTTTTTTATTTTTTCTTAATACATATTTATTTCTAGAATCTACTAAAATACTAAAAATGAAATCAAAAAACTTAAATTTAACATTTGCTTACTAAATTTTAAGTAAATGCATATTAAATTTTACACTATGTTCTCACGTGTGACATTTTTTTTACACATTCATCTTCTTCAAATTCGTCGCTTTCAAATCAAAAATATTTTTAAAGCATTGAAATTTTGAATACCAAACACAAATAACAACAAAGAGAAAAAAAAAGTCCGCTCAAATAAAAAAATTTATAAAAATATATACTTACAAAATACATATTTACATATATACGAACATTCATTCAAAAAAAAATTTAAAAGCATGCATATATTTTTATTTTTCATGTATGTATATGTGTCTATTTGCACTATTTGCCTATGCATTTCTATTTCTACTTCTTTTCCCTGTTGTATTGTTAGTTTACTTTTAGTTAACTTTATTACTATAGTATACAATACAGTCACACAAAATATCCCAGCTAATGTATAATACTATAAGCAAATTTGGATGTTTCGTGTGATTGTATTTTTTATTTAATGTTATACTAAAAATATCAATGCAATCGCACGAAACATCCCAATGGGATGTTTCAAAACCGTAGAAAAATGCTTAATATTTTTGTTCTACGTGAGTTCTCTATATAGTATAGTTTCTTTATGCTTGAACTTAAATTTTGAACTTTTATTTCTGTATTCTGTATAGCTATGTACTTTTATATTTGTATGTGATATTGTGTATTTCATTATTCAGCCTTTGTTATAAAAGGATGACCAATTAATTTGTTGTTACTTGTTATCAAGCTGTCTATTAAAAATATCAAATATATGAAATTTAAAATATGTAGTTGTTTTCTTAATTTTAAGTTTTAACCAAAGAAAAATAAAAAGTAAACATAATATTGCTATTATGTATACAGACATATTATGTATTAACTTAAAATGTAATAAAAGATATTACAAATTAATTTTAATGATATATGTACCTACATACATATATTTTAAACTAGGTGTATGTATATGTAGCAAAAAAAAATTCTAACTATATCAACGTTATACCTGGGGCATGAATTTTTTACTAATATAATATAATTATTATGTAATTATATATATATATATAAATTAACACTTTTTATTTTTTGATATTTAAAAAAAAACTATTTATTTGTTCTTTTCTTATTTACAAATTATTTACTAATGAATTAATTACAATTTTGATTGGCTTATTTATACTAAATAATTTATTGATATTTACATGTGACAATCTGTTGTGTGAGAACGAATTATTGGCTTGTGTGAATTGTAGACATGTTGTCAGCTATTTTATGTAGAAGCTAAATAATGTAATTTGATTTGCTACTTATGTACTGTGGGAATCAATATAAATATTTGCTTCAAATATTTACTGTAGGAAACGTATTTTTTATTAATTGCTGATATTGGTATTTTTTTGTACCTAATAAACAAATGTTACGTTAACTCCTGCCTGCTTAAATTCAAACGTCCTCGTTTGATTAGAAATATGGAATTTCATTTATAGACGTGATTGAATGTGTCTCTTTTTGTGGTGTTGATTGTGAAATTTCTGTTATTCCCTTTTCTATTATAGTTGAGATTTCTGATTTTGGATGATATAAAAGTTGTTTGGTGATTATTATTGCAACTGCTATGATTATTATACTTATGAATATGAAATTTGTAACTTTGCTGATATTGCTGCTTGTGCTTATTGATTTTATGTGATTAGTATTATTGATGTGGAGTTCTTTTAGCATTTCTAGTGATAATATTTCGTCAACTTCGTTTTTTTATGAAGTTCTTTGTAGTATAGCTGAAGTGGTTTATAGTGCTTAATTTCTTCTGATATAAAAACTTTGTTTGCTATTTTTATTGTTTTAGTATTGAATTATAAACGTCCCATTTAAATTAACGGTGTCATCATTAATTGTCACTGGCCCATTAAATTGGTTGAGAAATAATATCCCGGGTAGAATTTCTTCGGATTCTGGGATGTGTTGATTATTAGCTGTGATGCACTGTGTGGAAAACTTTTCAGCAGATTGGCTATGCAAGTTGAAGTTGTTACATCTAATATATTTTCATAAAGACATATTACTAAATTATTTAATTTTTTACAATCTTTTTTTATTCCAAAGATTTTCTTATTACATACTAAAATATTATTAAAAGTTAATTTGTTTACAATATTGGCCTTTTTTATGGCTTTTATTAATAGAGACTCGCAGGACTCTCGCATTGTTGTAGTTATACTAATAATATAAAGAATAGTATTATTGTTCGAAGCTATTTTAACATTTGCAAAGTTTAGTGCTTCTTCTATATTTTGATATGGTACATTATCTGTATTAAAAATGTTTCTTACTATATTAATTTCTGTATTATCTGTATTTGTTATTGGTTATGTTTGTAAGTTTTTTGACTCTTTCGGTTTCTAACTGATTAATATTTATTTGTTTATTATTGTTATCGAGTACATTGCTAAGTTTTTGTTTTATTATATGAAAGTCGTGATGATATGGATTACCGGCAATCCATTTCCATGCACTGCCTAAGAAGTGAACGTTTGTGTTTGTAGTGTCAGATAGTTGAGTGAGGCTTTAAGTCTTGTTATTGTGTGGTCGAGGAAAGAGTATAGTGAATTGTTAGTATCTGTATTATTTTGTAAGTTTAGTTCTATGTTGTCCGTCAGCTGTCTGAACTTTTCTAATTCTATTACGTGTACAATTTTAAATTCGCCTGTTTGTATTTTGGCGTTGCCTGTGTCAACTGTAACAATTTCTGAGTTTGAATAGTAAATATTTGCACGTAAGCTGTGCATATTCTGAAATATGTCCTGAAAAGAAATTTTTTTATTTGATTTTTATGTATCATTTTTCCAGATTCAGTGGTGATTTTGTGCTACTATTTCGTTTTTATATTTTGGGGATAGCTTAGTTCCTAATCTATTATTTATTTTTACATAGACTGTTTCACCTATGGTGTAGTCTTTGATTGCTTGTATTTTTTTATTATGGAAATCTAAGTCGGCTTTTTGTTTATCTTTAAGTTTTTGTATATTTTCCTTACGTGCTTGTTCGTATTGGGTAGGATCAGTAATTACATTTCTTCCGAAGAATATTTCTACTGGTTTTTTAGCTGTAGTAGAGTGTAGTGAAGAGTTATACTCATAGACTGACCGATCTAAAAGTTCTTCAAAATTTCTGTGTATGTTATCAGTTTTTAAGCAACGCATAATTTCGGTAAGGGTAGAGTGAAATTGTTCTACCTGTTCATTAACAGTACTTGTATAAGGTGGGGTTTTGACAACTTCAATACCGAGTTGATCTTGGACCATAAAATTGATTGCGGCAGAGTTTAATGATCTTTTGTTGTCGATAACAATTACTTTGGGTACGCCAAAGGTAAATAATAGTTGCCGTAAATGCTCGCGGATGTCTTCTGTTGCTTTTGATGTGATACTTTTGACTTGCGCATATTTAGAGAACCTATCGAGTGCAGTTAGAACCAAATTATTTTCGGTACTATAAATATCTATATGCAAAATATGACCGGGATATTGCGGAATTGGAGTTTCTTGAAGTTGAATATTATTTGAGTGTCTGTCGTATTTGTATTCTTTACAAATCTTGCATTGTTTAACTATTTTATTTACTTTTGCATTCATTTTTGGATAGTAGAATTTCTTAAGTATTTGGATTTTATTTTCCCGAGAATTACTGTGGGCTCTTTTATGTTCGTTTAAGATTTCTTCTTCTTGTCTTTCTTTGTTCGTCAGGTCTTGCACTTCGGTTTGCGTGAACCTAATTTTATAGTTGCTGAAGTGAGAGGGAAATATTTCCTGTATTTTTCCCATTATTGATTCGGTTGTGTAGAGACCGTTTATAACACTGGGATTGAGGTATCTTTTAAATATTGAAATTATCATCTGGATTGTAACTAGGTTTTATGATTATATGTCTGTGAAACGTTGGAAAGGGTATCGTGAATTGATAACTATTTTCTTGTCCTATTAAAAGTTTTATTTGGTTTTTAAATGCGTTTATTGGAGTTTCTACGGCGGGGATAAGACCATGCGAAGAACTTTCATTCCTATGTACAGTTGTGGTCATAGAATTAATTTGTTCTGATTGTGGTAATCTAGAAAGGGCATCTGCTACTTTATTTGGTTTACCGGGTTTATAATGTATCTCGTAATTATATTCCTTCAATATGGCCTTCCACCTTTTCATTTTGTTATTGTTGTTTTTATTGCTTAAGGCATAAGTGAGGGGTTGATGGTCAGTATAGATTTTTACTCGTGCAGATCTATATAAATAGTTTCTAAAGGAGTTTAATGCCCATATTATGGCGAGCATCTCTTTTTCATTTGCCCCGCAATATTCTTCGGCAGTACTTAGGGTGCGAGAAATGAAGATAATTGGTTGATCGTCTTGACTTAATACTGCGCCTATGGCAAAGTTTGATGCGTCGGTTGTTAATTGAAAATCTTTTGTAAAATCAGGGTATGTTAGGATAATTTCTCTGGAAGCTAGTGTTTCTTTAATTTTTTGGAATGATTCTATTGCTTTTTCGTTAAGTTCTATGAATTTTTTATTTGAATCTTTTTTGGACAATCGTCCTCCTCCCCCCCTTAAGTACAACTCTCTTTTTTTTTGGTTTTGCGAGTTTTGCATAATCTCTTACAAATCGGCGATAATATCCGGAAAGACCCAGAAATGAACGTAGTTGCTTTAAAGTTTTTGGTTGTGGAAAGTTCAGTATGGTTTCTACTTTAGCGGGATTGGTAGTGACTCCTTTTTCCGAAACAAGAAATCCTAAGAACTCTACTTCTCTTTGAATAATTCACATTTATCCAGCTGGACCTTCATGTTGGCGTCTTGAAGGGTGTATACGAAATGTATACGAAACATATTTTTCCGATATATTCTCAAGTATATCATCAAGAGTTCGTTGGAATATAGACGGCCCGTTTTTGTGACCGAATGCTAATCGCGTAAACTCATACTTTCCGTTGTTTATAGAGAAAGCGTTTTTTTCAATGTCCGATTCTTTAAGTTTGATCTGGTGAAATCCACTTTTCAAATCCAGTACCGTAAACCATTTGTTTTTTCCTAGCTGAGATAGTACCTCATTGATATCAGGGATAGGATATCGGTCTGCTATAGTAATCGAATTAAGTTTTCTGTAATCGATCACAAGCCTGTATTTTTTTCACCGCTTGCGTCCATTTTTTTTGGTACAATCCATTCTGGTGAATTGTACGGGGAACGCGATGGTCGAATTATACCGACTTCAAGCAATTTATGTATTTGTTTTTCTACTTCGTTTCTGAGAGGCATTGGGTATGGATAATATTTTTTGTAAACTGGAGATTCCGATGTGGTGCGGATTTCTCTACTACTTTGGTTGTGTAAGTTAGTTTTTTATTTAAATCGGAAAATAATTTCGGGAACTTTTGTACGCTTGAAATTAAACTATTTCTTTGATGAGTATCCATATGAGTGGTTCTAATTTTAATAGTATTAACATATTGTGATTCTAGTTGTTTTATTTTAATTTTAATTTTGCTTTGAATGATCATAAAGTCTTTATTAGTGTGAATGACTGCAGAAAGTTTTTTGAGGCTGTCGTTGCCTAAGATTCCGTGAAAAGATTTTAGTGTTGGAAGAAAGAAGAACTTTAGTTTAATATTTTTGATTCCGAAAAGATTAATTAAGGTGTGGTGAGTTATTTTTATATTACCGGCTATAGAGTTGACAAAAAGTCTTGATTATTTTTAATGGGTTTGTTTACTAAACTGGATTGTATGTAATTTTTGTTGAACCCAGTATCAACGAGAAATTTTAAAATCTCTCCGCTATCGGTTTTACATTGAAAATAAGGCAGCGAAGAGTTTTTTAAGCTAAAAAATAAATATCTGAAAATTCTAGATCTTCAAAAGGGATTTGTTCGTCAGGTTCAGTATTGGTTTCATAAGAAGCTACTCCTTCGTAATTGATATTTTCGTTTATCACTTGATTATAAGTTTCTTCCGGAGTTTCATCATATGATTGGTTTTGGAGTTCAGGTTTTGCAGTATCTATGTGAAAATTTCTTTGTTGTTTAACTGTGTTAAAATGATGTTGGTTATAATTCGATGGGGGTCTTTTCCCTATTAAGCCATTCTGTTTAGGTCTATTCATGTAGTTACATCGGCTATGGCCTAGGTTGTGTTCTTAGTGCGAAAGGTCGGGGTGGTATATTGGGATTAAATTGAGGTTAGTTACGGTTTTGAAAATTTCGGTATGGTTGTATGGGAGCATTGTTTACTTGTGGTATGAAAGTAAATTGCGGATAAAATGGTTGTTGTCAAAATGTTTGAATGTTTGGTCTGCGGTTTGGAAGCGGGGGTTGGATTATTTGTTGTGGTTTTCTTACGTAATTGCTTACGAAGCCACTTCGAAATTTTTGATTTTCTAATTTCAAACAAAGGTGTAATGCCTGTGGAAGGTCGGCTGGTTCTTTAATACCTAGAAGCATTGGAAGTTCGCCTTTTAATCCCCTTATAAAAGTATCAAGAGCTTTGTCTCAATAATTTTTTGTTAAAAGAGAAATTGATTCATTTGAAGTCTCAAGGCATGAAAGTCGGTTTCGGATTAGAGATAGGTTAGAGTATACTGAATGATAGAATTCCTCGATAGATTTATTTCCTTCTACTAAAGAAGTCATTTGGTATTCTAACGTGCTGAGATCCCTTTTATCGGCATAATGCATTGCAGGTTAGGTTAGGTTAAGGTGGCTGCCAAAAAGGCACACTTAGACCGTATATGGTCCATTGTGATACCACATAGAAGCTTTTCTATCCCACTCGTTAAAACCAATTTGAGCTTTTTGCAAAGCGAAGAATACTCTTCACATTTTTACCTGACAGATCGCTAAGGCTGTCGAAGAGATATTGCCCCAAATGGGTATTCCTTCTTGCCGACAAGGCCGCGCATGTGCAAAGGAGATGAAGACTAGTTTCCTCCTCTTCTTCATCCTTGCACGGTCTACAATAGTCGTTTGCGGATAAGCCAAGTCTTCTGGCATACTTCCCTATTAGACAATGACCGGTGATTATACCTATTGTCATTCTAATGTCTGCCCTTTTGAGAGAAAGCAGATCATTGAATCGTCTTAAATCGCTTTTGGGCCATATCAATCTTGTGATATTACACGAGGTTAAGTTTGACCATTTGTAATTTACCATATCCGTTATTTCCTTACGAAATAACGTTTTGCTTGTAGATAGAGGTACCCCTAGTCCTGCCCCATCTGGCAGAACTTGTAAGGTTGTACCAATTCTTGCGAGTTCATCAACTTTTTCATTTCCCGGAATACCTCGATGACCTGGTACCCAGCAAAGCTGAATGCTAAACTGCCTGACCATCTCGTTAAGAAGTTTTCGGCAGTTTATTACAGTCTTCGAGGTTGTGCATGTTGATTCCAGAGATTTTAGCCAGTCAGCAGCCTGACTGTCTGACAGAATACTTACTTGCTTCACAGTCAAAACGCTTCTATTCAGTAGAATCAAGGCTTCTTGAATTGCCATAATTTCCGCTTGGAAGACGCTACAACGGTCTGGTAATCGGAAATTATGACTGATATTCAGATTATCTGACAAGACCCCGCATCCTACAATGCTGTTCATTTTTGAACCATCCGTGTAGAATTGTACTGCTTCGAAGGTCATCACTGTATTCGAGCTCCAACTCTCACGGCTTGGTATGATCGTCACATGAGATTTCCCGAAGAAGTAAGTGGGCGACGTGTAGTTCACCAAGGCGGGAGTGGACTTGAATTAGTTTATGATATCCGAGTGACCTTCTCGTGAATTGATCAACTGGGATGTAGCTTTTAATCTCACAGCTGTGTTTGCGGCTGCAAATTTACTATAATATTCTACAGGCATCAGATTAAGCATGATGTCTAATGCCGCAGAAGGGGTTGTTATTAAAGAGCCACTAATACATAGTGTGGCAGTTCTTTGGACTTTAGCGATTGCTTTGCGGTTGACCTCTTTATCGATTGCCTTCTACCATACTAGGACTCCGTACATAAGAATGGGTCTTACTACGGATGTGTATAGCCAGTAAGTCATGTATGGCTGAAGCCCCCATTTCCTACCAATGGCTTTTTTACACGAGTAGAGTGCTATTGAGGCCTTTTTCACTCTTTCTAAGATGTTAGCTTTCCAGCTTAACTTCCTGTCTAGAGTTAGACCCAGAAATTTCGCCGTTTCGCTAAAGGTAAGAGTGCAGCCATTTAACGAAGGCGGTTTTATTTTAGGACTTTTATATTTCCTTGTAAAAAGGACCAGTTCTGTTTTCTGTGGTTTTACTGACAGTCCACAGTCTGTAGCCCATGCTGTGATTTTGTTTAGTGAAAGTTGCAAAACGTCCCTGAGACTGTCTGGAAACTTGCCACTGACCACGACAGCAATATCGTCCGCATAGGCGATAGTTGTGCAGCCCACCTCTTCCAGGATTTTAAGCAGTTTATTTACTATCATATTCCAAAGAAGGGGAGATAGCACCCCTCCTTGCGGAGTCTCTCTTTTCACAAACCTTTTTGCTGAAGCGTTGCCAAAGTTGGCACTGATGGCCCTGATATTTAGCATATTAGCTATCAGTGCTCTTAGCTCCGGTTCAACTCCTAGGCTTATTAGTGCGTCCACAATTGCTGCCTGATTGACGTTATTAAACGTTCCCTCAATGTCTATAAAAGCTGTAAGAGTATACTCTTTGCAATTTAAAGATCTTTCAATCGAGCTTGTCAAAGTGTGAAGTGCAGTATCCACTGACTTCCTTTTACAGTAAGCATGTTGAGAGGCTGACAACAGATTTTTATCTAAGTTGTAGCGGATATGGATGTGGATCAATCTCTCTAAGGTTTTTAGAAAGAAGGATGACAGGCTCAGGCTCGGTCCGCTTGACTTGAATGGTTTGAAACTATCTATAGCCCATTGTAGTTTGTCCCCTGTAACCACCACCTCTGAAATAGTAGGGGGAGGATTCAGAACACAAGCCACCTCTGAGCTGTTATTTGAGCACTCAGGAAAGTGGGTTTTTAAAAGTAATTCCAACGACTCCTCGCTTGTGGTAGCCCAGCTGCCATCCTCTTTTTTAAGAAGGCTGGGTACCATGGGGTTTGTCGATAGAATTTTCCTAAGTCTAGATGCCTCGGAGACGTTCTCTATACCTCCGCAGAATAGTCTCCAGGTATCTCTTTTCGCCTTTTTAAGTGCTTTTTTGTACTGACTAAGAGCTGTTTTACAAGAGCTCCAGTCCTGTATCTCATTCGTTTTTTTGGCATTATTAAAAGCCCTCCTACTATCTTTCCTTAGAGCTTTGATTTCATCATTCCACCAAGGTGGTTTATGTTTTTCCCTAGGTTTACTGATGGGACATGAATGCTCTAAGGACTTATTGCAGGCCTTAGTAAAAACGTTTACTAGGCTATTTAGATCCTGGATATTTTTAGGAATTCCAGGTGTTAAGGAGGGAAGCGTTGACTTTAAGTGCTCCCTATATTTGTTCCAGTTAGTTCTCTTAGGATTTCTATAGATTGACTTTGTTGGAGGACTTTCGTCCAGACTGAACTCAAGGTAACTGTGACCTGAAAAGGAATGCTCATCAGAAACTTTCCATGAGTTTATTTTAGAATAAATGACGTCCGAGACTAAGGTTATGTCTAGGACTTCTTGCCTATTACTAGTAACAAAGGTAGGTTCCCTGCCAATGTTACAGATTAGAAGGATAGTACTTAAAATGTAACCAAAAAGTGACTCACCTCTTTCGTTGGTATCCGAACTACCACAGATGTCATGGTGAGCATTGGCGTCGCAGCTTATGATGACCCCAATGTTCATCCTCCTAGTATCCGCCATCAAACCTGCCAGATTGGATGGAGGGAGTGGATCCTGCGAGTCGTAAGGAAGATACGACGCAACAACCCAGAGCCTTAAGTTTTTTAGCTTTAGGCTCGCCGCGACCAGATCAGCATCACTGTAATTATATATAAAAGTTAAAGTTAATGTATTTTTAGCAAGTATGCACGCTCTAAGTCTGCATACCTCTTTATTGTACAATAACGTGTACCCCGGTATCTTGAGTCCATGAACCTGTTTTTTTATCACCCATGGCTCTTGGATCAAAATAATATCCTCGCCCGTTTTCCTGAGGCGGATTTCAAGCGCGACGGAAGCCGCTTTGGAGTGATGGAGATTAATTTGGAGTAGCTTCATTACCTGTGCCATCCTTAATCTCCACCACCGTCGCGTTAGCTTCATCCTCGAAGTCCATTGAGAAGTTTTTGGCATCATCAAAGCTGTCGGAATCAGATCTAAGTAGATCTTCTTCATCGTCTTCTTCATCGTGCTCCTTGAGGCCTCCACCTCATCCTTTTTATACACCTTCAGTGTAACCGCTGTGAAGCCGTAATTTATGACCCCTTTGGCTTTTGCTAGGGGTTGTAGGGAGTCCCTATTGACAATGACTAACGCCTGTCGGGATTCTCCTACTACTTCCGCTAGTTTGGCAATCTTCCAATTGTGAGTTGGAAGTTGGGGGTTTGACACTTTCATCATTTTGATGATCGTGTCTGCTTCGGCAGGTTCCCTCGGCAGCCATACCCCTGCTCTTGGCCTGCTAGGGATTTCAGCCCTGCTTACGGCTTTGAGCTTGGCCCCTGGCCACAGACTTCCCACCTTACCTATCGCCTGCTTGTAGAGATCTGCCGATCTCTGATCAGCACAAGCAGTCAATTTGACGTGGCCCTGATGCCAGCCAGCGTCTCTACAGGAGGGTGGTGGTCCCGGGTTTTCTTCCAGTACTTGGAAGAAAGTTGTGTTTAAAGCAACAACAACCTTCTTCCAGTTATTGGGAGAAATACCCCCATCCTCTAACCCCTCATCAATGATTGCCAGAATTAAACTATCCTTTACAATTTCATTGAATGGCCTGGTTACCTGGTTGCTCCCTAGCAACCTAGCCTTTTTGGAACTACGCTGTAGCTCATCTTGTGACCTCTGTCTCTTGGACATAAGGCTCTTCGATGAACCTGGGATTTGTCCTTCTTGGGGCTTCACCTGGCCTACTACTGTTTTGGCCCAGGCTAAGGAATTCTTTTGTGCCTCAGATGACTGACCATTATTGAGAGAGCTTAACCTCTCGTTTATTAAAGAAGGCTTGTTTCAACGGGCGCACTTTGCGTACCGTCTTTGGTTGTTCGCGACTTTCCTTAGCACTGTCAGTGCCCGGTTTGGTCGCTTTACTTGCCGACTTTTGGAAAGTGCCGGTTAACTCTTTTTTCGAATCTTTTTTTTTTATTTTGTTCCATATTTGAACCCACGAGTACGAAGAAAAGGAAGGTCCACCCTATGCAGAGATTCGTATACATAGGGTAAGGCTAATTAATTCGGAGGGTCGCCAGGTACTCCGAATACTCCGTTCGCGACTGGGCTATTTTTAAGGCTGGGCCCCCAGTCAGGCTGATCATCGGCACGGGTCGTATAACACCTTGAATCCGGCCCAGGTTTACCCCAATCCGATGGTTCCGGTAAAAACCGAGTTGTCAGTAATACGATACATAAAGACAGACTCAGTTTACCTTTCCCTTAGTACCTAACCACCTAGCTGGTGATTATTTCCGGTCGGCACCCACGCGGAGGGTTTGGATTGGGGATTTTTGCCGACCATAATGCATTGCAAGACATCGTCAAATTGCTTTCCAATTTAATGGCGTATTATAGGATTCGAGTGCTATATCTGCGTTTCCTATAATTTTATTTCGTATTACACTAAGTATGCCGTAATACTTAGGACTGCCTTTTTGGTTGTCATATATTTTAAGTATACGATCAACACTTTTTTTCCAAGAGCTGTATTCTCCTGGATTACCAGAAAATTCCCAAAGACATCGTACAATATCTGGAATTCTGTCTAGATCTTGTAGGTCATCGTGCCCTGCATCGATTTCCTGATCTCTAAGGTTAGAAAACTCTGAGTTGGGGTTTAGAATTGAGTTAGCCAAACATGGTCCTTGCGCGTTTAAGGTACGCTGGACTATGTTGGTTATTAGAGCCTCCATGTTTTGAGTGGAAACATTGGGTTGAGTTCCGTTTTCAAAACGAGATGGTCTTAAAATTGGATTTGCTGGTGGTAACGGTTTAGTCATTTTATAAATTTAACGACAAAGAATGTTGGTCTAAACAAAATATTATAGTAAAATTTTAAAATTTAAAAAAAAGTGTAATAAAAATTTAAAAAATATAATAATAATTAAACAAAAATTTAATAAAAATTTTAAAAAATATAAAAATATTATAGGTGTTATTTTCGTTTATATTTTCGAAAGAGTCAATATATATATTATGATTTTTCTAATTTTATTTGTTCTATGATTATTCTTACTTTTCTTTTTATAAAAAATGTTTTCTTTAATTCTTTTTCTGCTATTTGATCTCTCAACTTTTTGAAGTGAGCTGAGAAATCTTCCGTTATATCAGAATCTGAGTTCATTAATGTTAATTTTAATTTATATTGATTTAAATATTTAATCTAGAAAAAATTTCTTTTTTATAACTTATTCTTTTAATTACGATTTCTAAATTTACCTTTTTTTTGACGAATTACTAAAAAAAATTTTTCTCTTATTTTATTTTATATTTTTATTATTATTTTTTTTTGTTTTAATTCGAATTTTGGATTAGCATTTTTGTTATTTTAATTAATTTAATTCAAAATATTTCTTTTTTATTTTAAAATTATTTTACTTTTATTTTATTATTATTTTTATTCTATTTATTTCAAATCTTAGAGTTTTTGTTACTTTCATTAATTTAATTCGAAATATTTCTTTTTTATTTTAAATAAAAAATTCCTTTACTTTATTTAATTCAAATTTTAGAATTTTTTATTTCAATTAACTTAATTTTTAATTTAATAATTTTGCTTGTTTATAAAAATATTAAAAAAACTTTACTATACTTTTTATAATATTTTATATAACTTTATTTTTTTTATTTCTTTATCTTAACTTTAAAAAAAAAATGTTGACTTACAGAACTAGTGCTATCAAAAGCATGGTAAAAATTGGCTGCTAGCTGCTGCTAACTCCCGTTCCTCCTATGTACGGCTACTAGGGAGCCTTGTTTCCTTTTTTATCTTTTTTTTTTCAGTAGGTGATCTGCTACGCACTGCTTGAGGGCGACTTGCTTAAGGGACTTACTATGTCTTTTGTAGCAAAAATAGGTACGCTACTTTAGGGCGACTTACAATTTTATCCCTATTTTAGCTATTTATTTATCACTCTACTGTCCCTGCTCGGGCGCCAATTAACACTTTTTATTTTTTGATATTTAAAAAAAAACTATTTATTTGTTCTTTTCTTATTTACAAATTATTTACTAATGAATTAATTACAATTTTGATTGGCTTATTTATACTAAATAATTTATTGATATTTACATGTGACAATCTGTTGTGTGGGAACGAATTATTGGTTTGTGCGAATTGTAGACATGTTGTCAGCTATTTTATGTAGAAGCTAAATAATGTAATTTGATTTGCTACTTATGTACTTTGGGAATCAATATAAATATTTGCTTCAGATATTTACTGTGGGAAACGTATTTTTTATTAATTGCTGATATTGGTATTTTTTTATACATAATAAACAAATATTGCGTTAACTTATATAATATGTATATACATAAAGAAAAGTAGAAATGAGGGATATTTTTATTTTCTCGATCTATGGTCGTAACAAACAAAAAATTTTTTAGATATGAAAAACTACCGTAAGTTTTTAAATGCATATACGTATATGTTTACGGATGTATGTAATTTTAGGTTTATACAGACATTTATAATTTCAGTGCAAAGTTTTTTTGTTATCAAATTTAAAATTCAATCGATCGATTGGCTCCGTTATAAGTAAGTATGCGTACAAAAGAATCAAATTGAAAATTAGAAATATATCATATTTATTAAACTGATATACATACTCTAACAAAAAATTATACGATCAGATCACGTGTACACAAATACGACTCCATAAAAATGTAAGTCATCACGTCATGAATTATGAATAATATATTTATTATTCGTTTTTTACTTTATTTATTTTATTTATTTTAGTTCGAATAAATTAAGAAAGAAAAGAATTCAACATAAAATTTAATTTAACTAAATTTAAATTAACTTAGTATCGTTATCCTTTTAAATAATTTGAATTAATTGAAATGAAATTAGTTTTAATAAGATCAATATTAATTTAAGATTTAATAAATGATTACAGATTATTTTGTTTAGGATATTTATTTCTTTTTAATGAAATTCGTTTAATAGCAAAAAAAAAAACTCTTGACAATTTCTTTTATTATTAAACATAATAAAGAAAATTCAACGTATATATATTTATTGTAAAACGTATATATATTTATTTGTACTATGCATTTTATTTCTAGTTCTAAATTCTAATGTTTATTACACTAAACTTATGCCAAATATTAATTTATATACAAAAGTATTTCTATTTCTTTTTTTCCAATTGTGGGAGCCAATATTTTTTTTGTATTTTGTTCTAGTAGAAAAATCACAAAAAATTTACTCAGAAATAAATGTCTTACTTAATGTTTTTAAAAATAATTAACTAAACATCTACTTACTCAATATTAAAAAATAATTATAAGATTTCAGTAATCTAAAAAGAAATACATTCATATATCAACACATATTTATAATATAATTTACATTGGGAAATTTATTATTAGCTTACTAGGTAAATCTTTTGAGGTTTGATAGGTTTAATTTATACTAAATTCTATTACATTTTAAAAAATTAAATAAATCTTATTGACACGCTTATCTTAATAAATTTATGATTACATCACATCTTATAAATAATTTAAATTTACTGTAATTTTTCATATGTATAAAGAAAAGAAAAACATTGCTCTTTGTTATATTATATAACTTGACATTTCATAACATTAAAAATTAGTTAATTTATATTTTACTACATTAAATGTAAAATGTATAGTAATCAAAAATTTCATATAAAAACCATAGTAGTTTTAATAAAAAAAATGAATACATAAAATTTTTATTTTATAATATTTGCAACATCAAGAGTTATTGTGGGTGGAGTGCAGGAGATTCATTATAAAGATATTTTTAATTACAAGGACACAGTGGTGAATGAAGGAATATATTGCATTGGCTATCACCCCTCTAATATGCAGATCCAACATAAACAACAAACACAACTGTAAAATAAATACCGAGCTGTAAAATAAATACCGGCATTAGCCACTATAACTACAAATTAGTATAGATGACCAGCTTCTTATTGATAAAATAAATTTTAGAATTAAGCAGGGTAGAATAAATAAAAAAAGATATTATTGATGTTGAGGAAAATGAAGCTGGAAGCGATTATTAACAATAAAAAATGTTATATGTAAACGTAAAAAGAAATAAATACAATTTTAAAAAAAGTTTTTTTATTTTATTTTATTATTTTTATTTGCTTTGTTTTTTTTTAATTCTAGAATCAAAAAATATTAAATAAAAAATACAATAAAAACAAAAAAAGTTTCAGATATCCAGTAAAGATAAATAAAATTTTTCTTTTAAGCTGGCTAATAATGTTTTATTTGGTATGTAAAATATTTTCAAATGTACCGGAACACTTCCAAAAAAAATATTCAATCCGATCAAGGGAGAGTTTTTTAATAAGGTATTTTTTAGAAAATTTATGTTGTAATTTATTTATGTTAAAATTTATATTTTTTAATTAATTTATGAAAATTATCATTAGAGTAAGTCCGAAGATTGGCGACCACCTCTTATTTCTGGATCTATCTTCTTTGTTTGTTGTCATATAATATGATGCAGTAATTCGTTGTCATATAAAGTGCTCATAAAATATTTAAGTTTAATTTTTTTTTTTTAAGTTTAAAAGAGTAAAACAAAATTTTAATTTGGATTACCAGTTATGGTAAAGTGGACTAAAAGTTTTTCTAACAAAAAATTTTAGAAAACTTATGGAAAGAAAGAAAATTGTTCATTATCACACATATTCTGAAATTAAAGCATCCATAGTAGAACGTTTTAATCGTACTATTTTAAAAAACTTCAATATGGAAGCAGTTTAGTTTTCAGGGTAATTATAAATGGATAGCTATTTTAGCAACATTAATTAAAAAAAATAATTGCACGTATCATCATGCAATTAAATTTCATCCTAAAAAAGTTACAAAGAAAAACAAAACATTACTATTAAAAACTGTATACAATTAGTTAAAAGTTTTTCATAAAGCAAAATATAAAGTTTAAGATTATGTTCGTATAAGCAAAATTAAAAGAATTTTTGCAAAAGGTTATCAACCAAACTGGTCAACAGAAATATTTACAATTGCAAAAATTAAAAGAACTGACACAATAACATACAATGTACTTGATTACACAAATAATCCAATAACCGGTTCTTTGCATTAGCCTGAATTAACACCAGTTAAAAAATCCACATGTGTATCTTGTAGAAAAAATTTTTAAAAGAAAAGAAAAAAGTTTTAGTTCGGTGGCTGGATTTTGATATTACCTAATATTAAGAAGAAAGAAGATTTTTGTTAATATTCTATATATAAAATATTTTAATTTTTTTTAAAATACGGAAATAGTATTACCTATTGTTTTTGTTATTTAAATAGTTTGAACGTTTTTAATTTTTTATGTTTAATTTCTAACACTTTTTTTCTTAAAAAAACTCAAATGTTCAGAGCCTTTTTAATTGTTTTAAAAATATACGTGTATGTTTTTAATTATTTTTAATTAAATATCTTAAATTTTATTTTGGAAATTTACATTTACGTTGAAAATTATAAATAACTGAACTGAAACTGAATCAAGAAAACTCTAACAGCCGTTTAATTTTTTAGTATTTATAATTATTATAATTTTATTTTATGTAAGTTTTTTATATATTATGTACATTGTACGCACGAATGTAATATAATATACATATGACATGATACAATACAAACAATAAATACATTTTATTTCATATTAACTCTTTAAAACAGATTTTATCATCTTAAATTTTTTTCTTATGCTTAAAAATAATAATGTTGCGTAAATTCAAAATGCAGAAAAAAGCTAAACGCTTTTTTATTTTATTTTTTTATTTATTAACTTAGAATCATATTTATATTACAAAAGAAATAATTCAATTAAGATCTAAGCCGGACCTGTTTGATTTTTTTTAAAAAGAATAATAACTTCTGTCACAGCATTATAAATTTAATTAATATAACTAAAAACTATTTTATGATTCAATAGAATGAAAAGTTCAATAAAATTAAAAAAATTCAATAAAATTAAAACAAATTCAATAAAATTAAAAATTTAAACTTATAACAACTTTAAGTAATTAAAAAAAAAATATATACTTTTAAGCATCATTACAATACATCATACATTATATATACAAAAAATGAGAAAAATAATACTAAAAGAATAAAAATTGTGTATAAATATTTAAAGAAATATGTGTGTAAAAAATATTTAAAAAATGTTGATAATCTTATTTTTCATTTACTTTATTTTTAAGACTGAAGTAAAATATACAATTATTAAATATACAAATAAGTTGCGCATAATATATACATATTCATCTACTAAATTATTTTAAAATGGAACTTTCTAGTTTTTCTTATTGTATTTTAATTAAAAGAGTTCGGTAAAACACCCCTCGATCTAATACAATTTACAACCGCAAAACGTTCGTTATTAATTACTTACTCACTACTTACTAGTTTCAATATTTTGAATTCACATAAACAAAATATACGATTAATTAAAAATTTGCGGTTATATTTTTCACGATAATCACAACAATACACAATAATATAGAATTACAAACTCATTAGTCATTTCTTTACTATATATGCATTTTAACGGATTTTATTAAATTATAAATTTTATATTATTTTATTTTATTTACGATTACCTATGATAAATTGACTTATGAAAAAGTAGTTAAAAATATTTATTATTGCATATGTACCTAGAAATTGAATACGTACCTTCTTTTAATCGTATTAAACATATTAATGTTATGATCACTACGTAAAATTTACCTATGAAAAGCAACTTTTTTTTCATGTATATACGAATGTATGTAATATAATACATAGTAAGATACCGGCAATAAATATATTTTATATAGTATAAGAAAATAAATATTTATTATTAAATTTAATTATTAAAATATTCATTAATATTCAACCAGCTTTCAATGAAGTCAATAAAGCTTTCAATGAATTAAAAAAAGCTTTAATTTTTACTTTCTTTCATTGTACATTCATATAAGTTATCTATCCTATAAATAGATCACTTGATAACATTACAAAAACCCAAATTTCCAAATTCTAAATATACATTTAGAATTTCTTTCCAAGTACTTTCACATAAAATTCAGTTTTAATAAAATTTATTTGAAATCATTTCACGCTTCACATGAAATGCTTACATGTCAATTTTCATTTTCAGTTTTATTAAAAACCCTAATAAATTTTAATAACCTTTTAAAAAATTTGAATTTATAAAAAACTCTTGTATTAATTATTTACTATATCATATTTCATAATATTCATTTCATATGTTGACCTAGTACAACATATTGAACTAAATTTAAATTCTCTTGTTATTGCATTTTTGTTGTTGTCTTAAAATATTTTAAATGTTCTACTTACGTTAAAATATTTTAAGTGGTTTACTAATTTATTTCCTTGATTTCAAAATCGATATTAAGTTCGATTATTTCAGATTTTTAAGAATAAGATTTTCTTTTGTTAAAAACTTAATTTTTAGTTTTAAGTCAGTTTAGTTTGATTTGTAAAAGAATAAAGATTGTTCTTAATTAAAATTACAATTAAAAAACAAATTTAAATAAAATTATAATTCAATTTAAAAATAAAATAATTTGTTTGTGTTTTTTATAATAAACTTTATTGTAAATATAAATAAAAATTATAATTCATTTTAAAATAAAATAATTTGTTTGTTTTTCTATTATAATAAACTTTATTGGCGCAGTCGGTAGGATTGCCCCACTAGTAGTGAAAGAAAATAATTAAAAAACAATAAAGTGTTCAAAATTTCATAAATATTTTTTTTATTATAAAGAACAGAAAAAAAAAGTTCAAAATTTAGAAAATATTTTTATAATTATCAAGAATAATATATAAAAACTTTTAAAAGTAATTTTGAAAAACTACTAGGTTTCTTTTAAGAATTTGGTGGCAATCTATATATGAGTTATAAGCCATATATAAAAAAATAGAAAAGTAAAAAATCAAGCTAAACTCAAATTGGAAGAAAAAAAATATTTAGAACATCTTTCCGGAGTACAACTTAGTGTTTCAACTAAAATAATGGCAATTACATCAAAGGATTTAATTTTGGAAGCAAGAGCTGTCCCAATTTTTAGAGGTGAGTCAACTTTTGAGCTAACCCATTTTATTAAAGAAGTAGAAGCAATTACTTCTTTAACAACAAACGTAACTGTCAAAGCATATATCTGCAGAACATCTTATTAACAAAAATACAAGGACCAGCAGCTGTAGCAATCAGGAGACTCGAGAACGCAACATGGAATGATATCAAGACAAGACTGAAGAAAAGTTTTGGAGTTCAAGAATCATACCTGAAATTAAAGGAAAGAGCCGATGCAGTACGATATATTAACGTAAGTCAATTTTATAATGAATTATCTCATACATTAGATTTATTAAATCTTAAGTACCAATTTAAATTACTCATACTCATACATTAGATTAGATTTTTTAAATCTTTCGTACCTATAGAATTTAAAGTTGCAAATAACGAAAAAGGTATATTGGAAAAGTTTTTTAATAAAATATCTAGGAATTATTCTATGTATTTAAGACAAAAAAATGTTGATTCGCTTAAAGAAGCTTACTTTAAATTATTCAAATTATTCAATTATTATTCATTGGATTTCCAAAAATACAAATTTAAATAATAATTTTAAACAAAATAATAGTAACAATAGTAGTTGGTTTCATAGTAAAAAACAAAATTCTAATTTTAATCGCGGTAATTCTAATTTTAATTATAATAATAATTATAATCCTGACTCAAATAAAAATATTCAAAGAAATTTCCAACAAAACTCCCGATATCAAAATTCTGGAAACAGATATAGATACCAAAATTCTAGTAATTTTACTAACAAAAACAAAATTGATACTGGTTCTACTACATCTATAATAAAAAATACCTTATTTCCTAATATAAAATTAATTAAGTTAGAAAAACCCATACAAATTTCTACATTGTTTGGTAAAAATTATATTAACCATGAAATAATAACTAGAGTTCCTAAAGAATTTAATGATAATGCTACTATGACATGGAAAGTATTCAATTTTAATAGTAACAAGTTCGATGCAATATTAGGTCAAAATATTCTTAAGGGAATAGGAGCAAAAATTGATTTGAATAATGAAAGTATTGAAATTAAAGGAAAAGTTACTAAATTCTTACATTCATTTCCTTTCGATAAAAATCAAGTAAATGAATTGTATTCTTTAGATTTAAAATCAAGAAATATTGTAGACTGTATTAAAACGGGTCCTTAATAAAGAGGAATTTGAAATTCTTAAAAGAATTGTTCGAACTAATAATGATTTGTTTTATCAAGAAGGCCAACAATTAACAAATGTTAAAGCCATTAAACATCAAATTATTACTAAACATGATCAACCGGTATATGCTAAAATATATAGAATTCCCAAAGTCCATGAAAAGGAAGTAGAGAAACAAGTTTCTGACATGTTATCTCAGGGAATAATAAAATGTAGTAATTCACTATATAATTCACCCATTTGGGTGGTACCAAAAAAAATTGATCAATCTGGAACAAAGAAATGGAGAATTGTTGTCGACTATAGGAAACTTAATGAAATTACTATAGAAGACAAATTTCCTATTCCTAACATTGATTCATTATTTGACAAGTTGGGCAAAGCTCAATATTTCACTACGCTGGACTTGGCAAAGGGATTTCATCAAATCCTTGTAGATGAAAAAGACCGAGCCAAAACAGCATTCTCAACACCTCAAGGTCATTACGAGTATGTCAGGATGCCATTCGGATTAAAGAATGCTCCTGCTACATTTCAACGTATGATGAATTATATTTTACGCGATTTTATAAATGTTATTTGTGTTGTATATCTCGATGATATATTAATGTTTAGTACGTCTATTCAAGAACATTGTGATGCTATTACTAAAATTTTTCAGAGACTTCGCGAATTCAATTTAAAAATCCAAATTGATAAATGCGTTTTCTTCTCAAAAGAGTCTGAATACCTAGGGCATTTGTTAACTAACAACGGTATCAAACCGAATCCAAATAAGATAAAAGTTATTAAAAATTTAAAATTACCAAAGTCTTGTAAAGGAATAAAAAGTTTCTTAGGGATTACCGGTTATTATTGGAAATTCATAAAAGATTATGCTAAAATAGCACAACCTTTAACTCACTGTTTAAAAAAAGGAAATAAAATCGACATAAAAAATCAAAACTATATAAGAGCTTTTGAAAAATTAAAAGAAATCATTATAAATGATCCTATATTGAAATACCCTAATTTTAATCAAAAATTTGTTCTTACAACAGATGCAAGTCAATATGGTATAGGAGCCGTTTTATCACAAAATGATCACCCTGTATCGTATGCAAGTAGAACGCTTAACGAAAATGAAATTAAATATAGTACTATAGAAAAAGAGCTTTTAGCCATAGTATGGTCTACTAAATATTTTAGACCATATCTTTATGGTGTCAAATTTAATATTAAAACCGACCACAGACCCTTAGTATGGTTACATTCATTGAAAGAGCCAAATTGTAAACTCCAACGATGGAGAATAAAACTTAATGAATTTGATTTTGATATAGATTACGTGAAAGGTAAAGAAAATCAAGTCGCAGATTTCTTAAGTAGGATAGATGTAAATAAAAATGAAATAAATAATATTCAAATTCAGGTAGATAATTCTGATAAAGAAACTGAAATGGCTACAATTCATAGTGGTCGACAATTCATAGTCGAAAATTTGGATGACCACGTCCCAATTGTAGAAAATATTGTTAACAAATACTTTACTCAAATTCATCTTGTGAAAAATAAATTAGAAGAAATAGTGATTAGTAATAAAAAATATAAGAAAATATTTATATCTGAAGAGGAGTTGTTGAATGAAAATTACTTAAATGACTTATTAAGAAGATCAATAAAAAAAGGAATAACTGCAATATATTCTGAGTTAGAAGATAGTAAATACGCAATTCTACAGAAAAAATTGATAGAGTTATTTAGCAATGATAAAAAATTTAAATTTCTTAAATGCACCTTGTTAGCAAAGGAAATTGATAATGAAGACGAACTAATAAACTAATTAAAGATGTCCATGGAAAAACTAATCACAGAGGTATTATGGAAAATTTTAACGAAATAAAGAATTTGTACTATTTTTCAAAATTAAAAGATTTTATTTATAAATACATAAATAACTGTGACATTTGTAATTTAGTTAAATATGATAGGAACCCAAATCAATATAAATTTCAGATTTCAGAAACTCCTTCCCAACCGAATGAAATCATCCATGGTGATACTTTCTATATAAAAAAGGAAGTTTTCCTAACCACTATTGATAAATTCACAAAACATATTTCGGCTATAAAACTTACTGATAGAAATAGTATGACAATAGTGCAAGCCTTAAAATTTAGAAATTCATTATTTGGAAAACCGAAAAAATTTGTTTTTGATAATGAATTTGATAACCTTAATTTAAAAGATTTTTGTAGATCAGAAAACATTGAAGTTCATTATACTTCACCCAGAAGTCATACTGCAAATTCCGACATGGAGAGAACTCATGGTACGCTAACAGAACATATTAGAATACTTAACATAACACAACCCAATTTAGATATTGAAAATAAAATTTTAAAAGCAGTGGAAGCTTATAATAACACGATCCATTCTACAACACTAATAAAACCAATAGATTTTATTAATAATAAAGTGTTAAATCTACAAAAAATTAAATATAAAATTCAATCAAAAAAAGAAAAAAATATTTTTAAATTAAATAAAAATAGGAAAGATTTCGAACCACCAAACACAGGCGAACTTTTAATACAAAACCCCGCTATCGCAAGATATAAAGAGTTACCTAAATATAAGAAAATTAAGTATACTAAGACAAATAATAATAAGTTACTTGATAATAGAAATAAAAATATTCACCCTTTTCGTACTAAAAGAAATTTTAAAAAATTTTCAGATAATTCTGCTAACGATATTATTAACCATATTGAACCCATGTCAAGCTAGGATAAATATCGAAAAGTTGGAAACTGAAGCCGGATATACCATACTCCAGCAAGGAAAAATCGATATAATAAGTAGTTACAGTAAAATCATTCATATAGTAGATTTAGAAGACATTGAATATACAATAGACATGATCGAAAGGCAAATAAACGCAACATTTTATTTACCAGAAGACGAAAATAATATTAAAACTTTGTTCAATAAAATAAATAAAATTAAACATACGTTTAAAACTTTGATTCCATTCAGACACAAAAGGGGTCTATTAAATGTAGGGGGTTCATTTTTAAAATGGATTTTCGGAACAATGGATGAAAAATAGTACAATAAGTAGTACAATATTATTATAATCATTTCGTACAATACAATGTACATTAATCCCGATGCCGTCAACCTTCATCATGCATGTATCATAATAATGTCACATAAAAGTATGGTATCATTTAGTCAACACATTGTGCTTAGTCAGCATTAATAATTAATTCAGCTGACTGTCTAGATCTGGCGCCATCATATTCAGCAAACTTTCTTGCGCAACCGTCCGATTACCTACTTTGATAATATTAGTATTGAAAAATATATAAAAAAATATAAAGAATTTAAAACAACAATAAGTTCAACAATAAAAGAAGTTTTTTTAATTGCAGTTTTTTTATTTGCATATGACATTGCAAATCATTACATAAATAAGAGGACGTAGCAACGAGCAAGGAGAGCGCAACGAGCAAGGAGAGCGCAACGAGCAAGGAGAGCGCAACGAGCAAGGAGAGCGCAACTAGCAAGGATATAAAATAAGTATATAGATAAAATAAAAATTTTTTTTTTTATTATACTAAAATTACTTTTGTTTTTTTTTGTTTTTTTTACGAGGGTTGGTGGAAAACTCGAAAGTCACCAAAAGGAATTAACTGCACGTGCTTCCTCGGGGTAGTGTTGGACTTTAATCAACCAAAACCACCCCCTTTTAAAACCAAACTTTAGGATGGAACCTTTAATACAAATGTACAGTTTGGTTTTGTCGATAGGAATGTGGGAAGGATAATTAGGGAAATTGGAATTCGGAAATTTGGATTATGGGGGATAGGTAGGAAAATTTGGAGGGACATTTTGAAGAAAGATGTTAATGTTCTTAAGTAAATCGTACACATATGAATTACCAACTTTAGGGAACACATGCGATGGTATATGGTTCCACAAACGGGGCGTGTGCATGACAAACGAATTTCCATAGGCTGTATTCCGCCATCTTGATAACTCAACATAGTAGGGATGAGAATCTGTTGTCCTCCTTGTTTCTCGTTGGAAAACTTTGAGTGGAGGCATTAATTGTTCTATTTTTTTGGAACAAGTATTATTCCCTACGAGATACCTATAAAACAAGGTCAGTGACTCAACTGTGCGACGATGGCTGAGTGAAGTGAGCATTGAAAGTTACACTAGGGTCGTTGATCAAACGAATAGCTCTGTTTTGCATATTATCTACATAACCTAGTGCTCTTTGAAGGCGTGCAGCCCAAGTGTGTGCATTATAATCTATTTTCGGCCTAATGTACGTTTTATAGAGAATGAGAAGATCAGATTGGCTGCATCCTTAGCTATACCAAAAATGAGATTTGACCAAGTCAATTTCTGGTTTAACCCGATACCCAGCATGTTTAAACCCGTTGAATGCTGCAAGACTTCTCTCTGAAATAGTAGGTTGGGAACAGTAATGGCAATTTTCCGCGAGATCAGACAGCATTGTGTTTTTTTAGTGTTGAACTCAACTCTGTTGCCTTCACCCCATTTTTGAATTTTTGCTAAATCAAAAATCACTAATAGTGAAATTTATTGCTGTTGTATTAGTTTGGTGATCAATGTTACAGCGGCTATGGAACTCATAGGAAGATACAAGGGTGCTATCGTCTGCGAAACTATGGATCGGATTGGAGGTTTATGAAAGTAGGTCATTTATAAATATTAGGAAGAGAGTTGGGGATAAAACTGATCCCTGGGGGACACCAACATTTATTTTGAATTTGTCAGATGAATACCCATCGACCAATACACGAATCGTGCGAATCTAAAGGAAATCTCCAATCTCTTTTAGAAAGACCGTACTTACACCTAATGCTTTGCATTTTGCCAATAGAGCATCGTGTCAAACTCGGTCGAAAGTCTTAGATATATTAAGAGCCACAACATCAAACTCACCAGAATGATGAAGGTTGATGCTTATCTTCTCACAAAGATAAGTCATAAGATCACCGGTTGAACGTCGGACTCTGAACCCGTATTGACGATCATGAAGCAAACCTTTGTGGTCCAGGTATTTCAGAAGCTTTTGGTTCACCATTTTCTCCATTATCTTGGAGAGGAATCGCTTTTATTACCATTTTTGGGAATTGGGAAAACGTGTGCAACCTTCCATTGGTAGGATGAATACCTGAAGTGAAGGAGAGGTAGAAAAGGTTGCGCAGAGGTTTTGAGATAGTGGAGTAGATATTTTTAAGCACCATGGTGGTTATACCATCTGGACCGGCTAACTTATTTGTGTCAAGATTTTTAGAGATTTTCATCACCGCCCGCGTCCTAAAGTATTTTTTACCGAAGGAGCAGCCAGCTCAGAAGATGGCATCTGAGCTGACTGTGACAGTGTCGAATTGAAAGCGAACTGCTTGCCAACCTTTAGGCTTTTGGCAAATGACCAAACAGATTTGCTATTCTTTGCCATGTGGATGATTTTACGTTTCAACTTTTGGTTGAACAAGAATTTTTTCTTATTGATAACTCTCTTGCATCTGTTTCTAACCACTATATAGTTGGCCCTGCGAGCCTCCGACCTATTGATTTGGTACAGTTTAAAAGCATCCTCTTTTCTAAAAATGGCTTCGTTGTAAATACGATTAAACCAAGATTTGGGAATCCTCTTAACAGATTTCATGAAATGAGGGATGAATAAGCTCATTCCAAGTAAAATAGTTTCACTAATCGCATTTGCAGCAAAGTTAACATTTCTGTTGCGGAAGCAGAATGACCAATCAAAGGCTCTAAAAAAGTTATTAAGGCCCTCCCAGTCAGCATGGCTGTAACGCCAAACTAATTTTGTGGGAGGGGACCTCTGGTTGGAGATTGGGCTTACCCGGAAACTTGTGTTAACCAAACAATGGTCGGAATTACTCAGGGGGCAACCAACTGAAACAACATATTTTTCAGGGTGTTTGGTGAGAAACAGATCCAAGAGGTGACCTTCATGGTCAGCACGGTCCGGGGTCCTAGTGGAATTTTGGACAAGTTGAGAAATGTGGAACAGTGTGGAGAATAGTTTAATTTGTTTCCCAATTGAGTTTGGACTCGGGGAGATGTTGCTAGAAAAATGAAGTCAGTCCCTGTTATGAATGTTGAAATCTCCCGCCAGAACATTTTCAGTTTCCGGAGATGCGTCCAAAATTTCATTGATCTGGTTCAATAGATTTTCAATTTCCTTAGCAATTTCTTGTTCATTTGAGTTGGGTGATCTGTATATGAAACAGAAATGTATGACATGCTTTTCAACGAGAATATTGATCCAAATGTAATGAAAGGTTGGGCTAGAACATTTATATTTTGGAGTGTGTTGAAAGCGATGCCATTTTTTATATAGACAGCGATACCTCTTTTGGGTACGAAGTGTGAAATAAGCGAGTAGCCGGTAACATTAAAGTTATCATTATGGTTACTGACTTGTGTTTCACATAAGGTTAAGACTGCTAGTTTAATTGAACTAAGATGCCAATCGACAGCATGAAAATTCGTTTGCAACCCGCGTATGTTACAGAAATTAACATTAAAATTGGTAATTTTGATGGAAAAAAATTAATATAAAACAAAAGTTAATATAATAAATAATAATATTAAAATTGAAATCTAATTTAAAATTAAAATCAAAAACAAAATTAAAATTAAATAAGAGTTGAAATTGTAATTAAAATCAAAATTTACGTCTAATTCAATCAATCAATTCTAAATTCAATTAAATCAATTCTAAAATTAATCAAGATCAAAATCTGACTTAAGATAAATTAAAGTATGTAAATTAAGATTAAAGTAAAAATTAAAATTAAGAAAAATTAAAATTTATTCAAAATTAAAATCAAAACTAAAAGTGCACGATTTAAATAACCCGAACTAGACAACACTTTAAAATAAATTACTATCAATGTCATTATCTATACTTTATATCAACATTAATACTTTTCAATATTTTGCTTTGAGTGAGTAAATGGTTTATAACAACGTTCAGCAGTTTTTAACATACACTTTTGAGTGGACTTATTGAACGCAGGTACAACCAAAGACTCACCAAAAGCAAAACTTACCACCAGAAATTAATCAATTAAGTTACAATAACAACTATGATGGTATTAAAAAAAATTTAGCGAATTGAGAGTCAAAAAAGAACACCAGCATCCATCAAACGTGTGGGAGGGAAATAAATATATAATTGTTTTGTTTACGACAAGTTGATATTAAGATGAAATAAATACAAAAAGAAAAGTAAATTAATGTAAAGAAAACCTTAAGATTATAAGAATAAATAATAATATCTATGTATCTATGTATATCTAAGATTTGTTAAAGTTAATTATATGTTGCAATAATAATTTGTTTTTTTTTTATTGCATTTCTCTGCCACATAAATGTGGACAGGAAATTACACAGCCTTTCCTCTTCAGGTATGGCTGTAAATGTCGTAAGGGGGAATAACTCTTACGGCGTGTGTGGGTGTTACGACTCCCTCGGTGTTTACAACGTATTTTATACGCTTTTACTCACTACGCCACCGAGGCCCCTATAATAAAATACTTGTAATAGAAACACGTCTTTATTCTCCAGTTTATATAACAATCAAAGAATTGTGTAGATCAAGAGATTGTGTCTTTTCTAACATTCCACCTATCAACACAATTCGTTTTAATTTAATTTATTTACATTTCCTTTAAAATTATGAGTAAGTAATTTGCAAATTTTAAAATCTTAATTTGTTTAAAAAAAATATCTTACAAACTTTACTTTCAATATTTCAATATTGAAAAAAATTTATTTATTTATTTATTTTTTTATTAATTTATTTATTTATTATTATACAATATTTAAAAAAATCAAACTAGTATGTAAATTATAATATCAGTTAAAATTTAAATTTTTATTCAATATGAGTTAGTTGGGCTTAGTTGGAGTCATCAGTTCTATTTATGAATCAATTGGTTGGTGATTTGATTATCAATCGGTTATTTGAAAACTTGTGCATTACAGTCTAAAAGGAAAAGAAGAAATTATTATATCAAATTTAAAAGTTTTACACAGTTTCTATGTTTGATTTTTCCCAATGGTTCCGTTAAAATGTCGGCTGCCATATGATTCGATGGTATATATTTTAGTTTTAAATTTTCTTCATTCATATCATTTTTGTTGTTCGGGTGAAATGGTATCTGATATCAATATGTTGAGATTTGGCATGAAATACATTATCATTTACTAACTGTATCGCACTTTGGTTGTCACAATACGCAAAAGTCGGTTTGTCAATGTAGTTCATTATTTCAGCTTCATAAAGTAATTTCCTGATATAAATTACTTCTTTCGAACATTCTGATAGTGTGCCTCCATAGTAGACTGAGTTAATGATTTCTGTTTTTTAGTTTTCCAACTAATTGGTAATCCACCTAGCATGACGACATACCCCGAACAGGATTTCCTATCATTTTTATCACTTGCCCAATCAGAGTCTACGAATACATAAAGATTTTCATTTGTATTACTTAATTTGAATACTTAATTTTATAACCAGTTGTAGCCTTTAGATATCTTAAAATTCCTTTCGGGGATGTCCAATTAATTTTTCGAGGTTCGTTACAAAATCTGCCACCAAGTAAGTTTGAAGCGTATGCAATATCCGGTCTAGATGTGTTGGAAAGATACATCACAGCACTAATGAGTTCTCTGTAGGGCTTATATTTCATTTCATCTGCTTCTTCTTGAATTTCATCCTCTTAACTAAATTTTAAATTTTCTTCCAGTGCCGTAACAGCTGCGTTTGAATCGCACATTCCAAATTTTTCTAGTATTTTGTTAATATATTCTGTCTGGTTCATTTCTATCTTTTTAGAAAGTGACACATTCTCGTTTGGCTTTCATACCTAAATTGTTATCCACTTTTCCCAAATCTTTAATCTCAAATTCTTTCATCCATTTCAGTTTAATGTCAACAAGCAGCTCAAAAACATTCGATGCAATTAGTATATCGTCCACATAGATGACGAGAAAAATTTTATGTTTTCCAATATTTTGAAATAAAAACAACATTCAGATTTCGTATTGTGTAGTCCAATATTTTTCAAAACCGTATCTAGCCTTTTATCCCACTGTCGGCCTGCTTGTTTTAGGCCATATAAGGGTTTCAATAGTTTACATACTGCATTGCTATTTTTAGAATTGACGCCCTTTCGTATTTCCATGTATATTTCATCTTCCAATTCACTTAGCACATAAACAGTTTTAACATCCATATGATGTAAGTGCATCTTATATATTGCACTCAATGCTAAAAGTAAACGAATGGTCTCATATCGTGCTACAGGAGAAAATGTCTCGTAATGGTTAACTCCAAAGGTTTGTTGACACCCTTTAACGACGAATCTGGCCTTATATCTTCGATTTACTTCACCATCTTTTTGCTTGGTACTGAAAACCCATCTATTTTGAAGAACTTTGATATTATTTGGTCTTTTAACACATTTCCAAGTCTTATTATTATACAGTGAATTTAATTCGCTTTGAATTGCCTCTTTCCATTTATTATTATCATTTCTTGACATGGCATCCTCAAAAGAAATGGGATTATCAAAACAATGTAGAAAAACGAAATTTACCTGATCATCAAAACTTCTTATACTTTTCGATCTTCCTCTTTTGCAATCACGTATAATAACTGGTCTTCCTCTTTTTGAATTCTTTTTAATTTCATTTTCTACCAATTTGGCCAATTTTGTTTCTGGTTTTCTTCACTAACGTTTATTTCTTTATCCATCACTTCATCGAATATTTTATCTTCCTTATTTGTTTTTGGCATTGTTTTGGTATCTGCATTATTTTTGGCTTGTTGCGATAAGACAGTATCCACTTCTGGTTCATAATCTTCGTATTCATCAGTTCTAATCTTACAATCTTATTGACACTCTTATTGATCTTGTCATTCTCAATCTTATTGACTGGTATAGCTGGAATATTTGTAAATTCATTCGTATAATTATTTCCATCAACTTGTTCAAAAAATTTGACTTCATGCCTTTTTATAATACTTTTTGGGTTTCGTTCCCACAAAAAGTATGCTTTGGATTCTGGTGAGTAATCAATGAACACATATTCGTCGCCTTTCGCATCTAATTTCGACCTACCACATTAAGAGCCACACTTCTTGCTCTAAATGATTTGAAAAAGGAGACATTGAGTTTTTTCTTGTATCTGATTTCGAATGGAGTTGCATTGTTTAAGATTATTGACGGACAACGATTTTTTATATAAACCGTTGTGTTCACACCGACTATAGTGATTTTGGAACATTTGATTGTATTAACATGGATCTGACCATATCCAAAATTGTGCGATTTGCTCTCTCAGCTTTGACATTTTGCTGAGGGCAATATTCAACTGAAAGCTGATGTTTTATTCCATTCATTTCCAGCTATATTGTTAGCGTTGATACTCCTTTGCGTTGTCAGTTTTCAGTATTTTTATTTTCAATCATCCCGTTTCTTTTTCAGCTCGTAATTTAAACTTTTGGAATTCTTCAAATACGTCGCATTTTTTTTTTAAAAATGCAATATCTTATGAATCTTGATTTGTCACAGATAAATGTAGTAAAGGGTTTTTGCTCCGCCGAGAGACGATACACTGAACGGGCCACATATTATATCCGAATGCATGGTTCCAATAATTTGATTTTCTTTTGTTGCAGTAGGTGAATATGGTAATTGACTAATTTCTGCTTTACTACAAATAAGACAATTAATAAAAGTTTTATTTATTGCATGTGTATTCAAATTAATATAATTCATTAAAATTTAAATGTCCGAGTCTCTGGTGTCATTTTAGTAAATTTGTTTCAGCTTTGCTAATTTCTGTTAACAACATAGCAGTGTCGTATTTAGTTGCAATTTCGTAAATATTGTTATTTTTGTTCGCTTTAATTAAAACTTTATTATTTTTATTTTTAACAAGTGCTAAGTTGTTTTCAAATGATACATTATATTCATGTTTGGTTATTTTTGAAATTGAAACTAGATTGTGTTTTAGTTGAGGCACAAAATATACCTACTGTAATGTGATATCAAATGTATTCCCGTCTGTATCTAAAGTTGCGATTTTTACGGAACCTCTTCCAGCATTTATTTATTTTTACAGCATTTATTGTTGCACTACCTGCCGTTTGAATACTGGTTCTGTAATTTCTATTAAAATTTATTAATTTACTTTTATCTTTGCACATGTGTGCACTCGCACCACTATGCTAGCAACAGCCACTTCTATTAAATTTACCCGTGTCCATAATCATAGCAGCCTCTCTTTCAGATTGAAAGTTTGATTTCTTGTAACGAAATTTTTTTTTAAATCTACAATTTAACGCCTTATGACTTTTGACAATGACAAAAAACACTTGTTCCAGGATTTTGGATGCTTACACCAACGTTGCCTCATAACTCGTTGTAAATCAAAACACTTTTTGAATTAATTTTCCAAATGCTATAATTTTGATCATCCAGCTTCTCGATATTAAAATGGTTTCCACTCATTTCATTCTGCTTATACAAGAAAAACAAATCCAAAAATTCCAATTAAAATTTGTAAATTAATCGAATAATTTTTATCTTATTTTTGTTATTTTAATTTTTTATTTTTTTATTATTCCAAATTTTTGCAATTCCAATTATTATATTCCAATAAATATTATATATTTAAATATGATATTCCAAATTTAGTTTAACAAAAAGAAAATTAATTTTTATAATTACAAAAAAGCATGTCGTCTGGGCCCATAATCTGTTAAAATTAATTATGTGTTGTAATAACATAATACTTGTAATAGATTAAACACGTCTTTATTCTCCAGCTGCACATTCAAGAAGAATGAATAAAATACAATATAAAGTTAGCTAAAAAGATTTATACATAGTATCCGTTAGATCATATATTTATATAACAATCAAAGAATTGTGTAGATCAAGAGATTGTGTAACAATAATATTGTACTTTTGTGTAATGAAAATAATATTGTACTTTTCTAAGAAGATTAAATATTAATTTCGAATATAAAAACAAAAAAAAAAAAATTAATAAAATATTTGCTTTTTAAATCCATTTTTCTATTACTAATTTGAATGGACTTAGACAAACTAAAAGGATTAAAAGACTTACTATTGACTCTGAAAAAGAATCCAACTAGAAAATATACTCAGCAATACATAAACCAAAAAGAAAAATAAATTGAAACAGTTTAAGATTATTACATTCAAAGTGTTACTGGAGAACCACAACTTGAATTAAGTCTAAGATTAAGAGATATAACTTCGTAAATACAACTATTTTTAAAGCCTAAAGTTAAAGTAGAATAAAAGATGGCAAACTTTGAACTCACCACAGCAATCAAAGTTGTTCCACAATTTGAAGGGAACATTAAAGACGTGTCGAATTTTATAGGGTTAATTGACTTTTATGCTGAAACCTTAAAGCATGATACTGAAAAAGCTAATTTAGTCAAGTTTATACTAACAACTAAAGTTTCAGATAAGGTAAAGGACAGACTAATTACAGGAAAGGAAATAAGAACTTCAGAAGAGTTAAAGAAGGCAATAATAACAAATTTTAAATCAAATAAAGATTCAGCAAAAGTGCAAACAGAATTAACAAATATAGTACAAGTTAACAGAGGAATAAATGAATTCGCCACAAAAATAGAATCATTAGTGGCACAATTGAATGAATTACAGATAGCAGAAGAAGGAGATGCACATAGAGGTGTTATCATAAAGCTAAATGCCAAGATGGGTCTAAACACATTTAAAAATGACTTAAATGATAAGTTAAATCAACAATAGTGGCAGCCAGGCCAAAAAACTTAACTGAACCTATACAATTATGAAATGGAAACAGAAGCAAGAACAAACAACGTAATGTATTTAAAATCGAGCAATTTTAGGGATAGAAACAAATACAACAGGCGTAATTACAGCAATTACAACAATAGAAACAATTATATTAATATTACTCGTAACAACAACAATAGTTACAATAATAATGATTACAGTAATTATTACAGAACTTATAACAACAATAGGTTTTCTAACAATCAAATGAGGCAGCAGGGACACTTTATGGGCCCCAGCCGAAGAAATCCGGATCATGTAAACAACATGCAAGGAGGTGTTAAAAATCAAATCAACAGAAGGAGATAATAAATATCAATAGCGACAAAAGCTTCACGCTCACAAATCTAATTAAATTAACAAAGAAAGGCAACGGATGTCTGACTCTATTAAGAGACACAGGAGCAGATATATCAATATATCAAGATAACAAAATAAACCAACAACAATTGAATGATGAAATATGTCAGATAAATGATATAGCAATCAAACATTTTTATACTAAGGATGTAGCAAATTAGAATTACTCATAGAAGATGAAATAATTAACCATGATTTCCATATTATAGATAAAGAAATAAATATAGTAGCAGATGGTATCTTAGGTAGAGACTTTTTATACAAGCACAAATGTAAGATAGACTATGAAATTTGCACATTCGTGATATCACAACAAGAGCATGATATAATAATACCAATGAGTATACATTATAAAGCAATAACAAATGTAACAGTACGACCTCGAATGGAAGCAATTTTGGCCATAAATTTGGATATGAAGGAAGATAGTATAATTATAGGTAAAGAAATAGCTAAAGCTGTTTTCTTAGAAAATTCAATAGTACCAGCAAAAGGTATAAAACATATTAAGGTATTAAATAGAAGGGATACACCTTTAACAATTAGAACAACTGATGTAGAAGTACAACGATTAAGAAATTATAATATATTATCTGTAAATCATAAAGACTCTAAAGATTCAGAAAGGATTGAGAAATTAAGAAAAGTATTAGCAACAGATAGCTTAGACGAAGCAGCGAAAAACTCAATTTTAAACATCTGTGGGAGATTTCAGAATATATATTATATCGATGATGAACCATTATCAGTAAACAATGTTTATGAACAACGGATTACAACAGTAGATAAATCAATAGTGTATATAAAACATTATAGAACACCAAATGTTCAGTTAGAAGAGATTGGAAAACGAGTTTCTAAATTGATGGAAGAAGATATAATCCAACACTATACAAGTCAATATAACTCACAATTGTTATAATAGTGCCTAAAACGAGCCAAAATGAGGAGAAAAAGTGGAGACTAGTGGTAGATTTTAGATCATTGAATAAAAGAATAGTAGACGACAAATGTTTATTAACAAGATTAGACGACATATTGGACAAAATGGGCAAATCTAAATATTTTCCCACATTGGATATGACCAGTTCATTTCATCAAATACCATTACAGCTACACTTCAATCAAGCTTATCATTGTTAGAAGCTTGCTGCACGTCAAATATATTGGAACTCAACATACAGAAATGTAAGGTTATAAGTTTTACGCGTAAACGATCTTCTTTGATATACGACTACAAAATAGATAATGTAACTTTGGAAAGGGTTTTTACCATTACTGATTTAGGAATTCTTCTCGATAATTTTAATCTTCAGTATGACCAATTAGTTTCAAAGGCTAATAAAATGTTAGGTTTCATTAAGAGAAAAGCTAAAGAGTTCAGTGACATAGCTGTGACTAAATCTCTCTATTATTCGCTAGCTCAATCTATTTATTAATTTATACGGTAACATTATATGGAATCCAGCATTTCAAGTTCATTCCAATAGAATCGAATCAATTCAAAAGCAATTTCTTTTATTTGCATTAAGAAATCAATATATTCCTTCTGATTTTGCTAATCTTCCTAGTTACACTACAAGACTTAATACATTAAACATGCTTTCTTTATCTTTACGTAGACAATTATTGTCTTCGTGTTTTACTTTTTTTTATGATTTTGAATATTAGTATTTCTATCCAATCTTTAACTAACAAGTTTAGACTTAACGATAATGTTAGGCAAACTAGAAATACTAAATTTTTAATGGATTACAAACACAATACAGAGTAAGGAAGAAATGAACCCATCAACAGATGTTGTACTACTTTTCACAAAATTAGTCAATTTATTCTACATCCATCTCCAGAACTACTTTGAAACACATTTTACAACAACATTTTTCCACTTTAATGACCTCAGACAATTAATACTTCCCTAGGGAATTATTTTCTTTTTAATTATGACATAAATAAGCATAACACACTTATTGTATTGCATTAAAATACAACAAATCAGTTTATGTTTTTAATTTAGATCAATTTTTTTTCCTTCTTTTATTTTTGTACATTTTATAAATTGTAATTGGACGCTTGTAAGTAATGTTAAAGAAAAAAAAATCATTTTTTCAACTTTTACTACTACTTAATAATAAGATATCCGACTACATTTAATATGTTACAAAAATAAGGATTTAAAATATTAAATTGCTTGTCACTTACTATGTATGATATGAACAGATATCATATTAATTTTTTTTGCTGATACGCTACTTTGCTAATTTTTTAAGATTTTCATCACCGGCCGCGTCCTAAAGTAAATTTTACTAAAGGAGCAGCCAGCTCAGAAGGTGGCATGTGAGCTGTTTGTGACAGTGTCGAATTGAAAGCGAACTGCTTGCCAAATAAGTTCGCCTTCTCTTTATAATCTGATAGGGTTCTGTTATTATCATCAAAAAGTGGTGGAAAGGAAGACTTTCTAACGTGTTCCTTTAGACTTTTGGCAAATGACCAAAAATATTTGCTATTCTTTGGTATGTGGATGATTTTACGTTTCAACTTTTGGTTGAACAAGAATTTTTCCTTATTGATAACTCTCTTGCATCTGTTACTCAGCAATATATAGTTGGCCCTGCGAGCCTCCGACGTATTGTTTTGGTACAGTTTAAAAGCCTCCTCTTTTCTAGAAATGGCTTCTTTGCAAATACGATTAAACCAAGATTTGGGAATCCTCTTAACAGATTTCATGAAATGAGGGATGAATAAGCTCATTCCAAGTAAAATAGTTTCACTAGTCGCATTTGCAGCAAAGTTAACATTTCTGTTGCGGAAGCAGAATGACCAATCAAAGGCTCTAAAAAAGTTATTAAGGCCCTTCCAGTCAGCATGGCGATAACGCCAAACTAATTTTGTGGGAGGAGACCTCTGGTTGGAGATTGGGCTTACCCGGAAACTTGTGTTAGCCAAACAATGGTTGGAATTACTCAGGGGGCAACCAACTGAAACCACATATTTTTCAGGGTGTGTGATATGAAACAGATCCAAGAGGTGACCTTCATGGTCAGGATCCTAGTGGGATTTTGGACAAGTTGAGAAAGGTGGAACAGTGTGGAGAATAGTTTAACTTGTTTCCCAATTGAGTTTTGACTCGGGGAGATGTTGCTAGAAAAATGAAGCCAATCCCTGTTTTGAATGTTGAAATCTCCCGCCAGAACAATTTCAGTTTCTGGAGATGCGTCCAAAATTTCATTGATCTGGTTCAATAGATTTTCAATTTCCTTAGCAATTTCTTGTTCATTTGAGTTGGGTGATCTGTATATGAAACAGAAATGTATGACATGCTTTTCAACGAGAATATTGAACCAAATGTAATGAAAGGTTGGGCTAGAACATTTATATTTTGGAGTGTGTTGAAAGCGCTGCCATTTTTTATATAGACAGTGATACCTCTTTTGGGTACGAAGTGTGAAATAAGCGAGTCGCCGGTAACATTAAAGTTATTATTATGGTTACTGACTTGTGTTTCACATAGGGTTAAGACTGCTAGTTTAATTGAACTAAGATGGCAATCGACAATCGATAAAAAACAAATTTAAATAAAATTATAATTCAATTTAAAAATAAAATAATTTGTTTGTGTTTTTTATAATAAGCTTTATTGTAAATATAAATAAAAATTATAATTCATTTTAAAATAAAATAATTTGTTTGTTTTTCTATTATAATAAACTTTATTTATACACAATTAAATCATACCAACAAAAACTCTTCTGTTGCATAGTTAGTTAGACTGTTTGTAAGTTTTGTTAAAAATGAAATAAATAAAAAATTATCAAGTTCGATTCATTCCTGTGGCGTATAAAAAAAATAGTACAATAAGTAGTACAATATTATTATAATCATTTCGTACAATACAATGTACATTAATCCCGATGCCGTCAACCTTCATCATGCATGTATCATAATAATGTCACATAAAAGTATGGTATCATTTAGTCAACACATTGTGCTTAGTCAGCATTAATAATTAATTCAGCTGACTGTCTAGATCTGGCGCCATCATATTCAGCAAACTTTCTTGCGCAACCGTCCGATTACCTACTTTGATAATATTAGTATTGAAAAATATATAAAAAATATAAAGAATTTAAAACAACAATAAGTTCAACAATAAAAGAAGTTTTTTTAATTGCAGTTTTTTTATTTGCATATGACATTGCAAATAATTACATAAATAAGAGGACGTAGCAACGAGCAAGGAGAGCGCAACGAGCAAGGAGAGCGCAACGAGCAAGGAGAGCGCAACTAGCAAGGATATAAAATAAGTATATAGATAAAATAAAAATTTTTTTTTTTATTATACTAAAATTACTTTTGTTTTTTTTTGTTTTTTTTACGAGGGTTGGTGGAAAACTCGAAAGTCACCAAAAGGAATTAACTGCACGTGCTTCCTCAGGGTAGTGTTGGACTTTAATCAACCAAAACCACCCCCTTTTAAAACCAAACTTTAGGATGGAACCTTTAATACAAATGTACAGTTTGGTTTTGTCGATAGGAATGTGGGAAGGATAATTGGGGAAATTGGAATTCGGAAATTTGGATTATGGGGGATAGGTAGGAAAATTTGGAGGGACATTTTGAAGAAAGATGTTAATGTTCTTAAGTAAATCGTACACATATGAATTACCAACTTTAGGGAACACATGCGATGGTATATGGTTCCACAAACGGGGCGTGTGCATGACAAGCGAATTTCCATAGGCTGTATTCCGCCATCTTGATAACTCAACATAGTAGGGATGAGAATCTGTTGTCCTCCTTGTTTCTCGTTGGAAAACTTTGAGTGGAGGCATTAATTGTTCTATTTTTTTGGAACAAGTATTATTCCCTACGAGATACCTATAAAACAAGGTCAGTGACTCAACTGTGCGACGATGGCTGAGTGAAGTGAGCATTGAAAGTTACACTAGGGTCGTTGATCAAACGAATAGCTCTGTTTTGCATATTATCTACATAACCTAGTGCTCTTTGAAGGCGTGCAGCCCAAGTGTGTGCATTATAATCCATTTTCGGCCTAATGTACGTTTTATAGAGAATGAGAAGATCAGATTGGCTGCATCCTTAGCTATACCAAAAATGAGATTTGACCAAGTCAATTTCTGGTTTAACCCGATACGCAGCATGTTTAAGCCCGTTGAATGCTGCAAGACTTCTCTCTGAAATAGTAGGTTGGGAACAGTAATGGCAATTTTCCGCGAGATCAGACAGCATTGTGTTTTTTTAGTGTTGAACTCAACTCTGTTGCCTTCACCCCATTTTTGAATTTTTGCTAAATCAAAAATCACTAATAGTGAAATTTATTGCTGTTGTATTAGTTTGGTGATCAATGTTACAGCGGCTATGGAACTCATAGGAAGATACAAGGGTGCTATCGTCTGCGAAACTATGGATCGGATTGGAGGTTTATGAAAGTAGGTCATTTATAAATATAAGGAAGAGAGTTGGGGATAAAACTGATCCCTGAGAGACACCAACATTTATTTTGAATTTGTCAGATGAATACCCATCGACCAATACACGAATCGTGCGAATCTAAAGGAAATCTCCAATCTCTTTTAGAAAGACCGTACTTACACCTAATGCTTTGCATTTTGCCAATAGAGCATCGTGTCAAACTCGGTCGAAAGTCTTAGAAATATTAAGAGCCACAACATCAAACTCACCAGAATGATGAAGGTTGATGCTTATCTTCTCACAAAGATAAGTCATAAGATCACCGGTTGAACGTCGGACTCTTAACCCGTATTGACGATCATGAAGCAAACCTTTGTGGTCCAGGTATTTCAGAAGCTTTTGGTTCACCATTTTCTCCATTATCTTGGAAAGGAATCGCTTTTATTACCATTTTTGGGAATTGGGAAAACGTGTGCAACCTTCCATTGGTAGGATGAATACCTGAAGTGAAGGAGAGGTAGAAAAGGTTGCGCAGAGGTTTTCAGATAGTGGAGTAGATATTTTTAAGCACCATGGTGGTTATACCATCTGGACCGGCTAACTTATTTGTGTCAAGATTTTTAGAGATTTTCATCACCGCCCGCGTCCTAAAGTATTTTTTACCGAAGGAGCAGCCAGCTCAGAAGATGGCATCTGAGCTGACTGTGACAGTGTCGAATTGAAAGCGAACTGCTTGCCAAATAAGTTCGCCTTCTCTTTAGAAACTGATTCGGTTCTGTTATTATTATCAATAAGTGGTGGAAAGGAAGACCCTCTAACGTCTTCCTTTAGACTTTTGGCAAATGACCAAACAGATTTGCTATTCTTTGCCATGTGGATGATTTTACGTTTCAACTTTTGGTTGAACAAGAATTTTTCCTTATTGATAACTCTCTTGAATCTGTTTCTAACCACTATATAGTTGGCCCTGCGAGCCTCCGACCTATTGTTTTGGTACAGTTTAAAAGCATCCTCTTTTCTAAAAATGGCTTCGTTGTAAATACGATTAAACCAAGATTTGGGAATCCTCTTAACAGATTTCATGAAATGAGGGATGAATAAGCTCATTCCAAGTAAAATAGTTTCACTAATCGCATTTGCAGCAAAGTTAACATTTCTGTTGCGGAAGCAGAATGACCAATCAAAGGCTCTAAAAAAGTTATTAAGGCCCTCCCAGTCAGCATGGCTGTAACGCCAAACTAATTTTGTGGGAGGGGACCTCTGGTTGGAGATTGGGCTTACTCGGAAACTTGTGTTAACCAAACAATGGTCGGAATTACTCAGGGGGCAACCAACTGAAACAACATATTTTTCAGGGTGTGTGGTGAGAAACAGATCCAAGAGGTGACCTTCATGGTCAGCACGGTCCGGGGTCCTAGTGGAATTTTGGACAAGTTGAGAAATGTGGAACAGTGTGGAGAATAGTTTAATTTGTTTCCCAATTGAGTTTGGACTCGGGGAGATGTTGCTAGAAAAATGAAGTCAGTCCCTGTTATGAATGTTGAAATCTCCCGCCAGAACATTTTCAGTTTCCGGAGATGTGTCCAAAATTTCATTGATCTGGTTCAATAGATTTTCAATTTCCATAGCAATTTCTTGTTCATTTGAGTTGGGTGATCTGTATATGAAACAGAAATGTATGACATGCTTTTCAACGAGAATATTGATCCAAATGTAATGAAAGGTTGGGCTAGAACATTTATATTTTGGAGTGTGTTGAAAGCGATGCCATTTTTTATATAGACAGCGATACCTCTTTTGGGTACGAAGTGTGAAATAAGCGAGTAGCCCGTAACATTAAAGTTATCATTATGGTTACTGACTTGTGTTTCACATAGGGTTAAGACTGCTAGTTTAATTGAACTAATATGCCAATCGACAGCATGAAAATTCGTTTGCAACCCGCGTATGTTACAGAAATTAACATTAAAATTGGTAATTTTGATGGAAAAAAATTAATATAAAACAAAAGTTAATATAATAAATAATAATATTAAAATTGAAATCTAATTTAAAATTAAAATCAAAAACAAAATTAAAATTAAATAAGAATTGAAATTGTAATTAAAATCAAAATTTACGTCTAATTCAATCAATCAATTCTAAATTCAATTAAATCAATTCTAAAATTAACCAAGATCAAAATCTGACTTAAGATAAATTAAAGTATGTAAATTAAGATTAAAGTAAAAATTAAAATTAAGAAAAATTAAAATTTATTCAAAATTAAAATCAAAACTAAAAGTGCACGATTTAAATAACCCGAACTAGACAACACTTTAAAATAAATTACTATCAATGTCATTATCTATACTTTATATCAACATTAATACTTTTCAATATTTTGCTTTGAGTGAGTAAATGTTTTATAACAACGTTCAGCAGTTTTTAACATACACTTTTGAGTGGACTTATTGAACGCAGATACAACCAAAGACTCACCAAAAGCAAAACTTACCACCAGAAATTAATCAATTAAGTTACGATAACAACTATGATGGTATTAAAAAAAATTTAGCGAATTGAGAGTCAAAAAAGAACACCAGCATCCATCAAACGTGTGGGAGGGAAATAAATATATAATTGTTTTGTTTACGACAAGTTGATATTAAGATGAAATAAATACAAAAAGAAAAGTAAATTAATGTAAAGAAAACCTTAAGATTATAAGAATAAATAATAATATCTATGTATCTATGTATATCTAAGATTTGTTAAAGTTAATTATATGTTGCAATAATAATTTGTTTTTTTTTTATTGCATTTCTCTGCCACATAAATGTGGACAGGAAATTACACAGCCTTTCCTCTTCAGGTATGGCTGTAAATATCGTAAGGGGGAATAACTCTTACGGCGTGTGTGGGTGTTACGACTCCCTCGGTGTTTACAACGTATTTTATACGCTTTTACTCACTAGGCCACCGAGGCCCCTATAATAAAATACTTGTAATAGAAACACGTCTTTATTCTCCAGTTTATATAACAATCAAAGAATTGTGTAGATCAAGAGATTGTGTCTTTTCTAACATTCCACCTATCAACACAATTCGTTTTAATTTAATTTATTTACATTTCCTTTAAAATTATGAGTAAGTAATTTGCAAATTTTAAAATCTTAATTTGTTTAAAAAAAATATCTTACAAACTTTACTTTCAATATTTCAATATTGAAAAAAATTTATTTATTTATTTATTTTTTTATTAATTTATTTATTTATTATTATACAATATTTAAAAAAATCAAACTAGTATGTAAATTATAATATCAGTTAAAATTTAAATTTTTATTCAATATGAGTTAGTTGGGCTTAGTTGGAGTCATCAGTTCTATTTATGAATCAATTGGTTGGTGATTTGATTATCAATCGGTTATTTGAAAACTTGTGCATTACAGTCTAAAAGGAAAAGAAGAAATTATTATATCAAATTTAAAAGTTTTACACAGTTTCTATGTTTGATTTTTCCCAATGGTTCCGTTAAAATGTCGGCTGCCATATGATTCGATGGTATATATTTTAGTTTTAAATTTTCTTCATTCATATCATTTTTGTTGTTCGGGTGAAATGGTATCTGATATCAATATGTTGAAATTTTGCATGAATACATTATCATTTACTAACTGTATCGCACTTTGGTTGTCACAATACGCAAAAGTCGGTTTGTCAATGTAGTTCATTATTTCAGCTTCATAAAGTAATTTCCTGATATAAATTACTTCTTTCGAACATTCTGATAGTGTGCCTCCACAGTAGACTGAGTTAATGATTTCTGTTTTTTAGTTTTCCAACTAATTGGTAATCCACCTAGCATGACGACATACCCCGAACAGGATTTCCTATCATTTTTATCACTTGCCCAATCAGAGTCTACGAATACATAAAGATTTTCATTTGTATTACTTAATTTGAATACTTAATTTTATAACCAGTTGTAGCCTTTAGATATCTTAAAATTCCTTTCGGGGATGTCCAATTAATTTTTCGAGGTTCGTTACAAAATCTGCCACCAAGTAAGTTTGAAGCGTATGCAATATCCGGTCTAGATGTGTTGGAAAGATACATCACAGCACTAATGAGTTCTCTGTAGGGCTTATATTTCATTTCATCTGCTTCTTCTTGAATTTCATCCTCTTAACTAAATTTTAAATTTTCTTCCAATACCGTAACAGCTGCGTTTGAATCGCACATTCCAAATTTTTCTAGTATTTTGTTAATATATTCTGTCTGGTTCATTTCTATCTTTTTAGAAAGTGACACATTCTCGTTTGGCTTTCATACCTAAATTGTTATCCACTTTTCCCAAATCTTTAATCTCAAATTCTTTCATCCATTTCAGTTTAATGTCAACAAGCAGCTCAAAAACATTCGATGCAATTAGTATATCGTCCACATAGATAACGAGACAAATTTTATGTTTTCCAATATTTTGAAATAAAAACAACATTCAGATTTCGTATTGTGTAGTCCAATATTTTTCAAAACCGTATCTAGCCTTTTATCCCACTGTCGGCCTGCTTGTTTTAGGCCATATAAGGGTTTCAATAGTTTACATACTGCATTGCTATTTTTAGAATTGACGCCCTTTCGTATTTCCATGTATATTTCATCTTCCAATTCACTTAGCACATAAACAGTTTTAACATCCATATGATGTAAGTGCATCTTATATATTGCACTCAATGCTAAAAGTAAACGAATCGTCTCATATCGTGCTACAGGCGAAAATGTCTCGTAATGGTTAACTCCAAAGGTTTGTTGACACCCTTTAACGACGAATCTGGCCTTATATCTTCGATTTACTTCACCATCTTTTTGCTTGGTACTGAAAACCCATCTATTTTGAAGAACTTTGATATTATTTGGTCTTTTAACACATTTCCAAGTCTTATTATTATACAGTGAATTTAATTCGCTTTGAATTGCCTCTTTCCATTTATTATTATCATTTCTTGACATGGCATCCTCAAAAGAAATGGGATTATCAAAACAATGTAGAAAAACGAAATTTACCTGATCATCAAAACTTCTTATACTTTTCGATCTTCCTCTTTTGCAATCACGTATAATAACTGGTCTTCCTCTTTTTGAATTCTTTTTAATTTCATTTTCTACCAATTTGGCCAATTTTGTTTCTGGTTTTCTTCACTAACGTTTATTTCTTTATCCATCACTTCATCGAATATTTTATCTTCCTTATTTGTTTTTGGCATTGTTTTGGTATCTGCATTATTTTGGGCTTGTTGCGATAAGACAGTATCCATTTCTGGTTCACAATCTTCGTATTCATCAGTTCTAATCTTACAATCTTATTGACACTCTTATTGATCTTGTCATTCTCAATCTTATTGACTGGTATAGCTGGAATATTTGTAAATTCATTCGTATAATTATTTCCATCAACTTGTTCAAAAAATTTGACTTCATGCCTTTTTATAATACTTTTTGGGTTTCGTTCCCACAACCAGTATGCTTTGGATTCTGGTGAGTAATCAATGAACACATATTCGTCGCCTTTCGCATCTAATTTCGACCTACCACATTAAGAGCCACACTTCTTGCTCTAAATGATTTGAAAAAGGAGACATTGAGTTTTTTCTTGTATCTGATTTCGAATGGAGTTGCATTGTTTAAGATTATTGACGGACAGCGATTTTTTATATAAACCGTTGTGTTCACACCGACTATAGTGATTTTGGAACATTTGATTGTATTAACATGGATCTGACCATATCCAAAATTGTGCGATTTGCTCTCTCAGCTTTGACATTTTGCTGAGGGCAATATTCAACTGAAATCTGATGTTTTATTCCATTCATTTCCAGCTATATTGTTAGCGTTGATACTCCTTTGCGTTGTCAGTTTTCAGTATTTTTATTTTCAATCATCCCGTTTCTTTTTCAGCTCGTAATTTAAACTTTTGGAATTCTTCAAATACGTCGCATTTTTTTTTTTTAAATGCAATATCTTATGAATCTTGATTTGTCACAGATAAATGTAGTAAAGGGTTTTTGCTCCGCCGAGAGACGATACACTGAACGGGCCACATATTATATCCGAATGCATGGTTCCAATAATTTGATTTTCTTTTGTTGCAGTAGGTGAATATGGTAATTGACTAATTTCTGCTTTACTACAAATAAGACAATTAATAAAAGTTTTATTTATTGCATGTGTATTCAAATTAATATAATTCATTAAAATTTAAATGTCCGAGTCTCTGGTGTCATTTTAGTAAATTTGTTTCAGCTTTGCTAATTTCTGTTAACAACATAGCAGTGTCGTATTTAGTTGCAATTTCGTAAATATTGTTATTTTTGTTCGCTTTAATTAAAACTTTATTATTTTTATTTTTAACAAGTGCTAAGTTGTTTTCAAATGATACATTATATTCATGTTTGGTTATTTTTGAAATTGAAACTAGATTGTGTTTTAGTTGAGGCACAAAATATACCTACTGTAATGTGATATCAAATGTATTCCCGTCTGTATCTAAAGTTGCGATTTTTACGGAACCTCTTCCAGCATTTATTTATTTTTACAGCATTTATTGTTGCACTACCTGCCGTTTGAATACTGGTTCTGTAATTTCTATTAAAATTTATTAATTTACTTTTATCTTTGCACATGTGTGCACTCGCACCACTATGCTAGCAACAGCCACTTCTATTAAATTTACCCGTGTCCATAATCATAGCAGCCTCTCTTTCAGATTGAAAGTTTGATTTCTTGTAACGAAATTTTTTTTTAAATCTACAATTTAACGCCTTATGACTTTTGACAATGACAAAAAACACTTGTTCCAGGATTTTGGATGCTTCCACCAACGTTGCCTCATAACTCGTTGTAAATCAAAACACTTTTTGAATTAATTTTCCAAATGCTATAATTTTGATCATCCAGCTTCTCGATATTAAAATGGTTTCCACTCATTTCATTCTGCTTATACAAGAAAAACAAATCCAAAAATTCCAATTAAAATTTGTAAATTAATCGAATAATTTTTATCTTATTTTTGTTATTTTAATTTTTTATTTTTTTATTATTCCAAATTTTTGCAATTCCAATTATTATATTCCAATAAATATTATATATTTAAATATGATATTCCAAATTTAGTTTAACAAAAAGAAAATTAATTTTTATAATTACAAAAAAGCATGTCGTCTGGGCCCATAACCTGTTAAAATTAATTATGTGTTGTAATAACATAATACTTGTAATAGATTAAACACGTCTTTATTCTCCAGCTGCACATTCAAGAAGAATGAATAAAATACAATATAAAGTTAGCTAAAAAGATTTATACATAGTATCCGTTAGATCATATGTTTATATAACAATCAAAGAATTGTGTAGATCAAGAGATTGTGCAACAATAATATTGTACTTTTGTGTAATGAAAATAATATTGTACTTTTCTAAGAAGATTAAATATTAATTTCGAATATAAAAACAAAAAAAAAAAAAATTAATAAAATATTTGCTTTTTAAATCCATTTTTCTATTACTAATTTGAATGGACTTAGACAAACTAAAAGGATTAAAAGACTTACTATTGACTCTGAAAAAGAATCCAACTAGAAAATATACTCAGCAATACATAAACCAAAAAGAAAAATAAATTGAAACAGTTTAAGATTATTACATTCAAAGTGTTACTGGAGAACCACAACTTGAATTAAGTCTAAGATTAAGAGATATAACTTCGTAAATACAACTATTTTTAAAGCCTAAAGTTAAAGTAGAATAAAAGATGGCAAACTTTGAACTCACCACAGCAATCAAAGTTGTTCCACAATTTGAAGGGAACATTAAAGACGTGTCGAATTTTATAGGGTTAATTGACTTTTATGCTGAAACCTTAAAGCATGATACTGAAAAAGCTAATTTAGTCAAGTTTATACTAACAACTAAAGTTTCAGATAAGGTAAAGGACAGACTAATTACAGGAAAGGAAATAAGAACTTCAGAAGAGTTAAAGAAGGTAATAATAACAAATTTTAAATCAAATAAAGATTCAGCAAAAGTGCAAACAGAATTAACAAATATAGTACAAGTTAACAGAGGAATAAATGAATTCGCCTCAAAAATAGAATCATTAGTGGCACAATTGAATGAATTACAGATAGCAGAAGAAGGAGATGCACATAGAGGTGTTATCATAAAGCTAAATGCCAAGATGGGTCTAAACACATTTAAAAATGACTTAAATGATAAGTTAAATCAACAATAGTGGCAGCCAGGCCAAAAAACTTAACTGAACCTATACAATTATGAAATGGAAACAGAAGCAAGAACAAACAACGTAATGTATTTAAAATCGAGCAATTTTAGGGATAGAAACAAATACAACAGGCGTAATTACAGCAATTACAATAATAGAAACAATTATATTAATAATACTCGTAACAACAACAATAGTTACAATAATAATGATTACAGTAATTATAACAGAACTTATAACAACAATAGGTTTTCTAACAATCAAATGAGGCAGCAGGGGCCCCAGCCGAAGAAATCCGGAGCATGTAAACAACATGCAAGGAGGTGTTAAAAATCAAATCAACAGAAGGAGATAATAAATATCAATAGCGACAAAAGCTTCACGCTCACAAATCTAATTAAATTAACAAAGAAAGGCAACGGATATCTGACTCTATTAAGAGATACAGGAGCAGATATATCAATATGTCAAGATAACAAAATAAACCAACAACAATTGAATAATGAAATATGTCAGATAAATGATATAGCAATCAAACATTTTTATACTAAGGATGTAGCAAATTAGAATTACTCATAGAAGATGAAATAATTAACCATGATTTCCATATTATAGATAAAGAAATAAATATAGTAGCAGATGGTATCTTAGGTAGGGACTTTTTATACAAGCACAAATGTAAGATAGACTATGAAATTTGCACATTCGTGATATCACAACAAGAGCATGATATAATAATACCAATGAGTATACATTATAAAGCAATAACAAATGTAACAGTACGACCTCGAATGGAAGCAATTTTGGCCATAAATTTGGATATGAAGGAAGATAGTATAATTATAGGTAAAGAAATAGCTAAAGCTGTTTTCTTAGAAAATTCAATAGTACCAGCAAAAGGTATAAAACATATAAAGGTATTAAATAGAAGGGATACACCTTTAACAATTAGAACAACTGATGTAGAAGTACAACGATTAAGAAATTATAATATATTATCTGTAAATCATAAAAACTCTAAAGATTCAGTAAGGATTGAGAAATTAAGAAAAGTATTAGCAACAGATAGCTTAGACGAAGCAGCGAAAAACTCAATTTTAAACATCTGTGGGAGATTTCAGAATATATATTATATCGATGATGAACCATTATCAGTAAACAATGTTTATGAACAACGGATTACAACAGTAGATAAATCAATAGTGTATATAAAACATTATAGAACACCAAATGTTCAGTTAGAAGAGATTGGAAAACGAGTTTCTAAATTGATGGAAGAAGATATAATCCAACACTATACAAGTCAATATAACTCACCATTGTTATAATAGTGCCTAAAACGAGCCAAAATGAGGAGAAAAAGTGGAGACTAGTGGTAGATTTTAGATCATTGAATAAAAGAATAGTAGACGACAAATGTTTATTAACAAGATTAGACGACATATTGGACAAAATGGGCAAATCTAAATATTTTCCCACATTGGATATGACCAGTTCATTTCATCAAATACCATTACAGCTACACTTCAATCAAGCTTATCATTGTTAGAAGCTTGCTGCACGTCAAATATATTGGAACTCAACATACAGAAATGTAAGGTTATAAGTTTTACGCGTAAACGATCTTCTTTGATATACGACTACAAAATAGATAATGTAACTTTGGAAAGGGTTTTTAGCATTACTGATTTAGGAATTCTTCTCGATAATAAACTTAATTTTAATCTTCAGTATGACCAATTAGTTTCAAAGGCTAATAAAATGCTAGGTTTCATTAAGAGAAAAGCTAAAGAGTTCAGTGACATAGCTGTGACTAAATCTCTCTATTATTCGCTAGCTCAATCTATTTATTAATTTATACGGTAACATTATATGGAATCCAGCATTTCAAGTTCATTCCAATAGAATCGAATCAATTCAAAAGCAATTTCTTTTATTTGCATTAAGAAATCAATATATTCCTTCTGATTTTGCTAATCTTCCTAGTTACACTACAAGACTTAATACATTAAACATGCTTTCTTTATCTTTACGTAGACAATTATTGTCTTCGTGTTTTACTTTTTTTTATGATTTTGAATATTAGTATTTCTATCCAATCTTTAACTAACAAGTTTAGACTTAACGATAATGTTAGGCAAACTAGAAATACTAATTTTTTAATGGATTACAAACACAATACAGAGTAAGGAAGAAATGAACCCATCAACAGATGTTGTACTACTTTTCACAAAATTAGTCAATTTATTCTACATCCATCTCCAGAACTACTTTGAAACACATTTTACAACAACATTTTTCCACTTTAATGACCTCAGACAATTAATTCTTCCCTAGGCAATTATTTTCTTTTTAATTATGACATAAATAAGCATAACACACTTATTGTATTGCATTAAAATACAACAAATCAGTTTATGTTTTTAATTTAGATCAATTTTTTTTCCTTCTTTTATTTTTGTACATTTTATAAATTGTAATTGGACGCTTGTAAGTAATGTTAAAGAAAAAAAAATCATTTTTTCAACTTTTACTACTACTTAATAATAAGATATCCGACTACATTTAATATGTTACAAAAATAAGGATTTAAAATATTAAATTGCTTGTCACTTACTATGTATGATATGAACAGATATCATATTAATTTTTTTTGCTGATACGCTACTTTGCTAATTTTTTAAGATTTTCATCACCGGCCGCGTCCTAAAGTAAATTTTACTGAAGGAGCAGCCAGCTCAGAAGGTGGCATCTGAGCTGTTTGTGACAGTGTCGAATTGAAAGCGAACTGCTTGCCAAATAAGTTCGCCTTCTCTTTATAATCTGATAGGGTTCTGTTCTTATCATCAAAAAGTGGTGGAAAGGAAGACTTTCTAACGTGTTCCTTTAGACTTTTGGCAAATGACCAAAAAGATTTGCTATTCTTTGGTATGTGGATGATTTTACGTTTCAACTTTTGGTTGAACAAGAATTTTTCCTTATTGATAACTCTCTTGCATCTGTTACTCAGCAATATATAGTTGGCCCTGCGAGCCTCCGACGTATTGTTTTGGTACAGTTTAAAAGCCTCCTCTTTTCTAGAAATGGCTTCTTTACAAATACGATTAAAGCAAGATTTGGGAATCCTCTTAACAGATTTCATGAAATGAGGGATGAATAAGCTCATTCCAAGTAAAATAGTTTCACTAGTCGCATTTGCAGCAAAGTTAACATTTCTGTTGCGGAAGCAGAATGACCAATCAAAGGCTCTAAAAAAGTTATTAAGGCCCTTCCAGTCAGCATGGCGATAACGCCAAACTAATTTTGTGGGAGGAGACCTCTGGTTGGAGATTGGGCTTACTCGGAAACTTGTGTTAGCCAAACAATGGTTGGAATTACTCAGGGGGCAACCAACTGAAACCACATATTTTTCAGGGTGTGTGATATGAAACAGATCCAAGAGGTGACCTTCATGGTCAGCATGGTCCAGGATCCTAGTGGGATTTTGGACAAGTTGAGAAAGGTGGAACAGTGTGGAGAATAGTTTAACTTGTTTCCCAATTGAGTTTTGACTCGGGGAGATGTTGCTAGAAAAATGAAGCCAATCCCTGTTTTGAATGTTGAAATCTCCCGCCAAAACAATTTCAGTTTCTGGAGATGCGTCCAAAATTTCATTGATCTGGTTCAATAGATTTTCAATTTCCTTAGCAATTTCTTGTTCATTTGAGTTGGGTGATCTGTATATGAAACAGAAATGTATGACATGCTTTTCAACGAGAATATTGAACCAAATGTAATGAAAGGTTGGGCTAGAACATTTATATTTTGGAGTGTGTTGAAAGCGCTGCCATTTTTTATATAGACAGTGATACCTCTTTTGGGTACGAAGTACTTTGAAATAAGCGAGTAGCCGGTAACATTAAAGTTATTATTATGGTTACTGACTTGTGTTTCACATAGGGTTAAGACTGCTAGTTTAATTGAACTAAGATGGCAATCGACAGCATGAAAACTCGTTTGCAACCCGCGTATGTTACAGAAATTAACATTAAAATTGGTAATTTTGATGGAAAAAAATTAATATAAAACAAAAGTTAATGTAATAAATAATAATATTAAAATTGAAATCTAGTTTAAAATTAAAATCAAAAGCAAAATTAAAATTAAATAAGAGTTGAAATTGTAATTAAAATCAAAATTTACGTCTAATTCAATCAATCAATTCTAAATTCAATTAAATCAATTCTAAAATTAACCAAGATCAAAATCTGACTTAAGATAAATTAAAGTATGTAAATTAAGATTAAAGTAAAAATTAAAATTAAGAAAAGTTAAAATTTATTCAAAATTAAAATCAAAACTAAAAGTGCACGATTTAAATAACCCGAACTAGACAACACTTTAAAATAAATTACTATCAATGTCATTATCTATACTTTATATCAACATTAATACTTTTCAATATTTTGCTTTGAGTGAGTAAATGTTTTACAACAACGTTCAGCAGTTTTTAACATACACTTTTGAGTGGACTTATTTAACGCAGGTACAATCAAAGACTCACCAAAAGCAAAACTTACCACCAGAAATTAATCAATTAAGTTATGATAACAACTATGATGATATTAAAAAAAATTTAGCGAATTGAGAGTCAAAGAAGAACACCAGCATTCATCAAACATGTGGGAGGGAGATAGATATATAATTGTTTTGTTTACGAAAAGTTGATATTAAGATGAAATAAATACAAAAAGAAAAGTAAATTAATGTAAACAAAACCTTAAGATTATAAGAATAAATAATAATATCTATGTATCTATGTATATCTAAGATTTGTTAAAGTTAATTATATGTTGTAATAATAATTTGTTTTTTTTTATTGCATTTCTCTGCCACATAAATGTGGACAGGAAATTACACAGCCTTTCCTGTTCAGGTATGGCTGTAAATGTCGTAAGGGGGAATAACTCTTACGGCGTGTGTGGGTGTTACGACTCCCTCGGTGTTTACAACGTATTTAATACGCTCTTACTCACTAGGCCACCGAGGCTCCTATAATAAAATACTTGTAATAGGTTAAACACGTCTTTATTCTCCAGTTTATATAACAATCAAAGAATTGTGTAGATCAAGAGATTGTGTCTTTTCTAACATTCCACCTATCAACACAATTCGTTTTAAATTAATTTATTTACATTTCTTTTAAAATTATGAGTAAGTAATTTGCAAATTTTAAAATCTTAATTTGTTTAAAAAAAATATCTTACAAACTTTACTTTCAATATTTCAATATTGAAAAAAATTTATTTATTTATTTTTTTATTATTTATTTATTTTTTTATTAATTTATTTATTTATTATTATTATACAATATTTAAAAAAATCAAACTAGTATGTAAATTATAATATCAGTTAAAATTTAAATTTTTACTCAATATGAGTTAGTTGGGCTTAGTTGGAGTCATCAGTTCTATTTATGAATCAATTGGTTGGTGATTTGATTATCAATCGGTTATTTGAAAACTTGTGCATTACAGTCTAAAAGGAAAAGGAGAAATTATTATATCAAATTTAAAAGTTTTACACAGTTTCTATGTTTGATTTTTCCCAATGGTTCCGTTAAAATGTCGGCTGCCATATGATTCGATGGTATATATTTTAGTTTTAAATTTTCTTCATTCATATCATTTTTGTTGTTCGGGTGAAATGGTATCTGATATCAATATGTTGAGATTTTGCATGAAATACATTATCATTTACTAACTGTATCGCACTTTGGTTGTCACAATACGCAAAAGTCGGTTTGTCAATGTAGTTCATTATTTCAGCTTCATAAAGTAATTTCCTGATATAAATTACTTCTTTCGAACATTCTGATAGTGTGCCTCCACAGTAGACTGAGTTAGTGATTTCTGTTTTTTAGTTTTCCAACTAATTGGTAATCCACCTAGCATGACGACATACCCCGAACAGGATTTCCTATCATTTTTATCACTTGCCCAATCAGAGTCTACGAATACATAAAGATTTTCATTTGTATTACTTAATTTGAATACTAAGTTGAATACCAGTTGTAGCCTTTAGATATCTTAAAATTCCTTTCGGCGATGTCCAATTAATTTTTCGAGGTTCGTTACAAAATCTGCCACCAAGTAAGTTTGAAGCGTATGCAATATCCGGTCTAGATGTGTTGGAAAGATACATCACAGCACTAATGAGTTCTCTGTAGGGCTTATATTTCATTTCATCTGCTTCTTCTTGAATTTCATCCTCTTAACTAAATTTTAAATTTTCTTCCAGTGCCGTAACAGCTGCGTTTGAATCACACATTCCAAATTTTTCTAGTATTTTGTTAATATATTCTGTCTGGTTCATTTCTATCTTTTTAGAAAGTGACACATTCTCGTTTGGCTTTCATATCTAAATTGTTATCCACTTTTCCCAAATCTTTAATCTCAAATTCTTTCATCCATTTCAGTTTAATGTCAACAAGCAGCTCAAAAACATTCGATGCAATTAGTATATCGTCCACATATAGATAACGAGAAAAATTTTATGTTTTCCAATATTTTGAAATAAACACAACATTCAGATTTCGTATTGTGTAGTCCAATATTTTTCAAAACCGTATCTAGCCTTTTATCTCACTGTCGGCCTGCTTGTTTTAGGCCATATAAGGGTTTCAATAGTTTACATACTGCATTGCTATTTTTAGAATTGACGCCCTTTCGTATTTCCATGTATATTTCATCTTACAATTCACTTAGCACATAAACAGTTTTAACATCCATATGATGTAAGTGCATCTTATATATTGCACTCAATGCTAAAAGTAAACGAATGGTCTCATATCGTGCTACAGGCGAAAATGTCTCGTAATGGTTAACTCCAAAGGTTTGTTGATACCCTTTAACGACGAATCTGGCCTTATATCTTCGATTTACTTCACCATCTTTTTGCTTGGTACTGAAAACCCATCTATTTTGAAGAACTTTGATATTATTTGGTCTTTTAACACATTTCCAAGTCTTATTATTATACAGTGAATTTAATTCGCTTTGAATTGCCTCTTTCCATTTATTATTATCATTTCTTGACATGGCATCCTCAAAAGAAATGGGATTATCAAAACAATGTAGAAAAACGAAATTTACCTGATCATCAAAACTTCTTATACTTTTCGATCTTCCTCTTTTGCAATCACGTATAATAACTGGTCTTCCTCTTTTTGAATTCTTGTTAATTTCATTTTCTACCAATTTGGCCAATTTTGTTTCTGGTTTTCCTCACTAACGTTTATTTCTTTATCCATCACTTCATCGAATATTTTATCTTCCTTATTTGTTTTTGGCATTGTTTTGGTATCTGCATTATTTTTGGCTTGTTGCGATAAGACAGTATCCACTTCTGGTTCACAATCTTCGTATTCATCAGTTCTAATCTTACAATCTTATTGACACTCTTATTGATCTTGTCATTCTCAATCTTATTGACTGGTATAGCTGGAATATTTGTAAATTCATTCGTATAATTATTTCCATCAACTTGTTCAAAAAATTTGACTTCATGCCTTTTTATAATACTTTTTGGGTTTCGTTCCCACAACCAGTATGCTTTGGATTCTGGTGAGTAATCAATGAACACATATTCGTCGCCTTTCGCATCTAAGTTCGACCTACCAGGTCTTACATTAAGAGCCACACTTCTTGCTCCAAGTGATTTGAAAAAGGAGACATCGAGTTTTTTCTTGTATCTGATTTCGAATGGAATTGCATTGTCTAAGATTATTGACGGACAACGATTTTTTATATAAATCGTTGTGTTCACACCGACTATCGTGATTTTGGCACATTTGATTGTATTAACATGGATCTGACCATATCCAAAATTATGCGATTTGCTCTCTCAGCTTTGACATTTTGCTGAGGGCAATATTCAACTGAAAGCTGATGTTTTATTCCATTCATTTCCAGCTATATTGTTAACGTTGATACTCCTTTGCGTTGTCAGTTTTCAGTATTTTTATTTTCAATCATCCCGTTTCTTTTTCAGCTCGTAATTTAAACTTTAGGAATTCTTCAAATACGTCGCATTTTTTTTTTTAAAATGCAATATCTTATGAATCTTGATTTGTCACAGATAAATGTACTAAAGAGGTTTTGCTCCGAAGAGAGACGATACACTGAACGGGCCACATATTATATCCGAATGAATGGTTCCAATAATTTGATTTTCTTTTGTTGTAGCAGGTGAATATGGTAATTGACTAATTTCTGCTTTACTACAAATAAGACAATTAATAAAAGTTTTATTTATTGCATGTGTATTCAAATTAATACCATCGACCAAATTATACTTAACCATTTTTTTCATATCATTAAAATTTAAATGTCCGAGTCTCTGGTGTCATTTTAGTAAATTTGTTTCAGCTTTGCTAATTTCTGTTAACAACATAGCAGTGTCGTATTTAGTTGCAATTTCGTAAATATTGTTATTTTTGTTCGCTTTAATTAAAACTTTATTATTTTTATATTTAACAAGTGCTAAATTGTTTTCAAATGATACATTATATTCATGTTTGGTTATTTTTGAAATTGAAACTAGATTGTGTTTTAGTTGAGGCACAAAATGTATCTACTGTAATGTGATATCAAATGTATTCCCGTCTGTATCTAAAGTTGTGATTTTTACGGAACCTTTACCAGCATTTCCAGCATTTATTTATTTTTACAGCATTTATTGTTGCAATACCTGCCATTTGAATACTGGTTCTGTTGTAATTTCTATTAAAATTTATTAATTTACTTTTATCTTTGCACATGTGTGCACTCGCACCGCTATGCTAGCAACATCCACTTCTATTAAATGTACCCGTGTCCATAATCATAGCAGCCTCTCTTCTAGATTGAAAGTTTGATTTCTTGTAACCAAATTTCTTTTTAAATCTACAATTTAACGCCTTATGACTTTTATTATCGCACAAAAAACACTTGTTCCAGGATTTTGGATGCTTCCATCAACGTTGCCTCATAACTCGTTGTAAATCAAAACACTTTTTGAATTAATTTTCCAAATGTTATAATTATGATCATCCAGCTTCTCGATATTAAAATGGATTCCACTCATTTCATTCTGCTTATACAAGAAAAACAAATTCAAAAATTCCAATTAATATTTGTAAATTTTTATCTTATTTTTGTTATTTTAATTTTTTATTTTTTTTTTATTCCAAATTTTTCCATTTCCAATTATTATATTCCAATAAATATTATATATTTAATTATGATATTCCAAATTTAGTTTAACAAAAAGAAAATTAATTTTTATAATTACAAAAAAGCATGTGACCTGGGCCCATAACCTATTAAAGTTAATTATGTGTTATAATAACATAGTACTTGTAATAGATTAAACACGTCTTTATTCTCCAGCTGCACATTCAAGAAGAATGAATAAAATACAATATAAAGTTAGCTAAAAAGATTTATACATAGTATCCGTTAGATCATATATTTATATAACAATCAAAGAATTGTGTAGATCAAGAGATTGTGTAACAATAATATTGTACTTTTGTGTAATGAAAATAATATTGTACTTTTCTAAGAAGATTAAATATTAATTTCGAATATAAAAACAAAAAAAAAAAAAATTAATAAAATATTTGCTTTTTAAATCCATTTTTCTATTACTAATTTGAATGGACTTAGACAAACTAAAAGGATTAAAAGACTTACTATTGACTCTGAAAAAGAATCCAACTAGAAAATATACTCAGCAATACATAAACCAAAAAGAAAAATAAATTGAAACAGTTTAAGATTATTACATTCAAAGTGTTACTGGAGAACCACAACTTGAATTAGGTCTAAGATTAAGAGATATAACTTCGTAAATACAACTATTTTTAAAGCCTAAAGTTAAAGTAGAATAAAAAATGGCAAACTTTGAACTCACCACAGCAATCAAAGCATGAGCATGTAAACAACATGCAAGGAGGTGTTAAAAATCAAATCAACAGAAGGAAATAATAAATATCAATAGCGACAAAAGCTTCACGCTCACAAATCTTATTAAATTAACAAAGAAAGGCAACGGATATCTGACTCTATTAAGAGACACAGGAGCAGATATATCAATATGTTAAGATAACAAAATAAACCAACAACAATTGAATGATGAAATATGTCAGATAAATGATATAGCAATCAAACATTTTTGTACTAAGGATGTAGCAAATTAGAATTACTCATAGAAGATGAAATAATAAACCATGATTTCCATATTATAGATAAAGAAATAAATATAGTAGCAGATGGTATCTTAGGTAGAGACTTTTTATACAAGCAGAAATGTAAGATAGACTATGAAATTTGCACATTCGTGATATCACAACAAGAGCAAGATATAATAATACCAATGAGTATACATTATAAAGCAATAACAAATGTAATAGTACGACCTCGAATGGAAGCAATTTTGGCCATAAATTTGAAAATAAAGGAAGATAGTATAATTATAGGTAAAGAAATAGCTAAAGCTGTTTTCTTAGAAAATTCAATAGTACCAGCAAAAGGTATAAAACATATAAAGGTATTAAATAGAAGGGATACACCTTTAACAATTAGAACAACTGATGTAGAAGTACAACGATTAAGAAATTATAATATATTATCTGTAAATCATAAAGACTCTAAAGATTCAGTAAGGTTTGAGAAATTAAGAAAAGTGTTAGCAACAGATAGCTTAGACGAAGCAGCGAAAAACTAAATTTTAAACATCTGTGGGAGATTCCAGAATATATATCATATCGATGATGAGCCATTATCATTAAACAATGTTTATGAACAACGGATTACAACAGTAGATAAATCAATAGTGTATATAAAACATTATAGAACACCAAATGTTCAGTTAGAAGAGATTGGAAAACGAGTTTCTAAATTGATGGAAGAAGATATAATCCAACACTATACAAGTCAATATAACTCACAATTGTTATAATAGTGCCTAAAACGAGCCAAAATGAGGAGAAAAAGTGGAGACTAGTGGTAGATTTTAGATCATTGAATAAAAGAATAGTAGACGACAAATGTTTATTAACAAGATTAGACGACGTATTGGACAAAATGGGCAAATCTAAATATTTTCCCACATTGGATATGACCAGTTCATTTCATCAAATACCATTACAGCTACACTTCAATCAAGCTTATCATTGTTAGAAGCTTGCTGCACGTCAAATATATTGGAACTCAACATACAGAAATGTAAGGTTATAAGTTTTACGCGTAAACGATCTTCTTTGATATACGACTACGAAATAGATAATGTAACTTTGGAAAGGGTTTTTAGCATTACTGATTTAGGAATTCTTCTCGATAATAAACTTAATTTTAATCTTCAGTATAACCAATTAGTTTCAAAGGCTAATAAAATGTTAGGTTTCATTAAGAGAAAAGCTAAAGAGTTCAGTGACATAGCTGTGACTAAATCTCTCTATTATTCGCTAGCTCAATCTATTTATTAATTTATACGGTAACATTATATGGAATCCAGCATTTCAAGTTCATTCCAATAGAATCGAATCAATTCAAAAGCAATTTCTTTTATTTGCATTAAGAAATCAATATATTCCTTCTGATTTTGCTAATCTTCCTAGTTACACTACAAGACTTAATACATTAAACATGCTTTCTTTATCTTTACGTAGACAATTATTGTCTTCGTGTTTTACTTTTTTTTATGATTTTGAATATTAGTATTTCTATCCAATCTTTAACTAACAAGTTTAGACTTAACGATAATGTTAGGCAAACTAGAAATACTAAATTTTTAATGGATTACAAACACAATACAGAGTAAGGAAGAAATGAACCCATCAACAGATGTTGTACTACTTTTCACAAAATTAGTCAATTTATTCTACATCCATCTCCAGAACTACTTTGAAACACATTTTACAACAACATTTTTCCACTTTAATGACCTCAGACAATTAATTCTTCCCTAGGCAATTATTTTCTTTTTAATTATGACATAAATAAGCATAACACACTTATTGTATTGCATTAAAATACAACAAATCAGTTTATGTTTTTAATTTAGATCAATTTTTTTTCCTTCTTTTATTTTTGTACATTTTATAAATTGTAATTAGACGCTTGTAAGTAATGTTAAAGAAAAAAAAATCATTTTTTCAACTTTTACTACTACTTAATAATAAGATATCCGACTACATTTAATATGTTACAAAAATAAGGATTTAAAATATTAAATTGCTTGTCACTTACTATGTATGATATGAACAGATATCATATTAATTTTTTTTGCTGATACGCTACTTTGCTAATTTTTTAAGATTTTCATCACCGGCCGCGTCCTAAAGTAAATTTTACTGAAGGAGCAGCCAGCTCAGAAGGTGGCATCTGAGCTGTTTGTGACAGTGTCGAATTGAAAGCGAACTGCTTGCCAAATAAGTTCGCCTTCTCTTTATAATCTGATAGGGTTCTGTTATTATCATCAAAAAGTCGTGGAAAGGAAGACTTTCTAACGTGTTCCTTTAGACTTTTGGCAAATGACCAAAAAGATTTGCTATTCTTTGGTATGTGGATGCTTTTACGTTTCAACTTTTGGTTGAACAAGAATTTTTCCTTATTGATAACTCTCTTGCATCTGTTACTCAGCAATATATAGTTGGCCCTGCGAGCCTCCGACCTATTGTTTTGGTACAGTTTAAAAGCCTCCTCTTTTCTAGAAATGGCTTCTTTACAAATACGATTAAAGCAAGATTTGGGAATCCTCTTAACAGATTTCATGAAATGAGGGATGAATAAGCTCATTCCAAGTAAAATAGTTTCACTAGTCGCATTTGCAGCAAAGTTAACATTTCTGTTGCGGAAGCAGAATGACCAATCAAAGGCTCTAAAAAAGTTATTAAGACCCTTCCAGTCAGCATGGCGATAACGCCAAACTAATTTTGTGGGAGGAGACCTCTGGTTGGAGATTGGGCTTACCCGGAAACTTGTGTTAACCAAACAATGGTCGGAATTACTCAGGGGGCAACCAACTGAAACCACATATTTTTCAGGGTGTGTGATGTGAAACAGATCCAAGAGGTGACCTTCATGGTCAGCATGGTCCGGGATCCTAGTGGGATTTTGGACAAGTTGAGAAAGGTGAAACAGTGTGGAGAATAGTTTAACTTGTTTCCCAATTGAGTTTTGACTCGGGGAGATGTTGCTAGAAAAATGAAGCCAATCCCTGTTTTGAATGTTGAAATCTCCCGCCAGAACAATTTCAGTTTCTGGAGATGCGTCCAAAATTTCATTGATCTGGTTCAATAGATTTTCAATTTCCTTAGCAATTTCTTGTTCATTTGAGTTGGGTGATCTGTATATGAAACAGAAATGTATGACATGCTTTTCAACGAGAATATTGACCCAAATGTATAATATAAAGGTTGGGCTAGAACATTTATATTTTGGAGTGTTTTGAAAGCGCTGCCATTTTTTATATAGACAGCGATACCTCTTTTGGGTACGAAGTACTTTGAAATAAGCGAGTAGCCGGTAACATTAAAGTTATTATTATGGTTAGTGAGTTGTGTTTCACATAGGGTTAAGACTGCTAGTTTAATTGAACTAAGATGGAATCGACAGCATGAATATTCGTTTGCAACCCGCGTATGTTACAGAAATTAACATTAAAATTGGTAATTTTGATGGAAAAAAATTAATATAAAACAAAAGTTAATGTAATAAATAATAATATTAAAATTGAAATCTAGTTTAAAATTAAAATCAAAAGCAAAATTAAAATTAAATAAGAGTTGAAATTGTAATTAAAATCAAAATTTAAGTCTAATTCAATCAATCAATTCTAAATTCAATTAAATCAATTCTAAAATTAATCAAGATCAAAATCTGACTTAAGATAAATTAAAGTATGTAAATTAAGATTAAAGCAAAAATTAAAATTAAGAAAAATTAAAATTTATTCAAAATTAAAATTAAAACTAAAAGTGCACGATTTAAATAACCCGAACTAGACAACACTTTAAAATAAATTACTATCAATGTCATTATCTATACTTTATACCAACATTAATACTTTTCAATATTTTGCCTTGAGTGAGCAAATGGTTTATAACAATGTTCAACAGTTTTTAACATACACTTTTGAGTGGACTTATTGAACGCAGGTACAACCAAAGACTCACAAAAAGCAAAACTTACCACCAGAAATTAATCAATTAAGTTACGATAACAACTATGATGGTATTAAAAAAAATTTAGCGAATTGAGAGTAAAAGAAAAACACCAGCATCCATCAAACGTGTGGGAGGGAGATAGATATATAATTGTTTTGTTTACGACAAGTTGATATTAAGATGAAATAAATACAAAAAGAAAAGTAAATTAATGTAAACAAAACCTTAAGATTATAAAAATAAATAATAATATCTATGTATCTATGTATATCTAAGATTTGTTAAAGTTAATTATATGTTGTAATAATAATTTGTTTTTTTTTATTGCATTTCTCTTCCACATAAATGTGGACAGGAAATTACACAGCCTTTCCTGTTCAGGTATGGCTGTAAATGTCGTAAGGGGGAGTAACTCTTACAACGTGTGTGGGTGTTACGACTCCCTCGGTGTTTACAACGTATTTTATACGCTCTTACTCACTAGGCCATCGAGGCCCCTATAATAAAATACTTGTAATAGATTAAACACGTCTTTATTCTCCAGTTTATATAACAATCAAAGAATTGTGTAGATCAAGAGATTGTGTCTTTTCTAACATTCCACCTATTAACACAATTCGTTTTAAATTAATTTATTTACATTTCCTTTAAAATTATGAGTAAGTAATTTGCAAATTTTAAAATCTTAATTTGTTTAAAAAAAATATCTTACAAACTTTACTTTCAATATTTCAATATTGAAAAAAATTTATTTATTTATTTATTTTTTTATTAATTTATTTATTTATTATTATTATACAATATTTAAAAAAATCAAACTAGTATGTAAATTATAATATCAGTTAAAATTTAAATTTTTATTCAATATGAGTTAGTTGGGCTTAGTTGGAGTCATCAGTTCTATTTATGAATCAATTGGTTGGTGATTTGATTATCAATCGGTTATTTGAAAACTTGTGCATTACAGTCTAAAAGGAAAAGAAGAAATTATTATATCAAATTTAAAAGTTTTACACAGTTTCTATGTTTGATTTTTCCCAATGGTTCCGTTAAAATGTCGGCTGCCATATGATTCGATGGTATATATTTTAGTTTTAAATTTTCTTCATTCATATCATTTTTGTTGTTCGGGTGAAATGGTATCTGATATCAATATGTTGAAATTTTGCATGAAATACATTATCATTTACTAACTGTATCGCACTTTGGTTGTCACAATACGCAAAAGTCGGTTTGTCAATGTAGTTCATTATTTCAGCTTCATAAAGTAATTTTCTGATATAAATTACTTCTTTCGAACATTCTGATAGTGTGCCTCCATAGTAGACTGAGTTAATGATTTCTGTTTTTTAGTTTTCCAACTAATTGGTAATCCACCTAGCATGACGACATACTCCGAACAGGATTTCCTATCATTTTTATCGCTTGCCCAATCAGAGTCTACGAATACAAGAAGATTTTCATTTGTATTTTGTATTAGAATACTAAATTTTATAATCAGTTGTAGCCTTTAGATATCTTAAAATTCTTTTCGGGGATGTCCAATTAATTTTTCAAGGTTCGTTACAAAATCTGCCACCAAGTAAGTTTGAAGCGTATGCAATATCCGGTCTAGATGTGTTGGAAAGATACATCACAGCAGCAATGAGTTCTCTGTAGGGCTTATGTTTCATTTCATCTGCTTCTTCTTGAATTCCATCCTCTTAACTAAATTTTAAATTTTCTTCCAAAGTCGTAACAGCTGCGTTTGAATCGGACATTCCAAATTTTTCTAGTATTTCGTTAATATATTCTGTCTGGTTCATTTCTATCTTTTTAGAAGGTGACACATTCTCGTTTGACTTCCATACCTAAATTGTTATCCACTTTTCCCAAATCTTTAATCTCAAATTCTTTCATCCATTTGAGTTTAATGTTAACAAGCAGCTCAAAAACATTCGATGCACTTAGTATATCGTCCACATAGATAACGAGCAAAATTTTATGTAGTCCAATATTTTTCAAAACCGTATCTAGCCTTTTATCCCACTGTCGGCCTGCTTGTTTTAGGCCATATAAGGGTTTCAATAGTTTACATACTGCATTGCTATTTTTAGAATTGACGTCCTTTCGTATTTCCATGTATATTTCATCTTCCAATTCACTTAGCACATAAGCAGTTTTAACATCCATATGATGTAAGTGCATCTTATATATTGCACTCAATGCTAAAAGTAAACGAATGGTCTCATATCGTGCTACAGGCGAAAATGTCTCGTAATGGTTAACTCCAAAGGTTTGTTGATACCCTTTAACGACGAATCTGGCCTTATATCTTCGATTTACTTCACCATCTTTTTGCTTGGTACTGAAAACCCATGTATTTTGTTAATTCGCTTTGAAGTGCCTCTTTCCATTTATTATTATCATTTCTTGACATGGCATCCTCAAAAGAAATGGGATTATCAAAACAATGTACAAAAACTAAATTTACCTGATCATCAAAACTTCTTATACTTTTCGATCTTCCTCTTTTGCAATATAATACCTGGTCTTCCTCTTTTTGAATTCTTTTTAATTTCATTTTCTACCAATTTGGCCAATTTTGTTTCTGGTTTTCTTCACTAACGTTTATTTCTTTATCCATCACTTCATCGAATATGTTATCTCCCTTATTTGTTTTTGGCATTGTTTTGGTATCAGCATTATTTTTGGCTTGTTGCGATAAGACAGTATCCACTTCTGGTTCACAATCTTCGTATTCATCAGTTCTAATCTTACAATCTTATTGACACTCTTATTGATCTTGTCATTCTCAATCTTATTGACTGGTATAGCTGGAATATTTGTAAATTCATTCGTATAATTATTTCCATCAACTTGTTCAAAAAATTTGACTTCATGCCTTTTTATAATACTTTTTGGGTTTCGTTCCCACAACCAGTATGCTTTGGATTCTGGTGAGTAATCAATGAACACATATTCGTCGCCTTTCGCATCTAAGTTCGACCTACCAGGTCTTACATTAAGAGCCACACTTCTTGCTCCAAGTGATTTGAAAAAGAGAGACATTGAGTTTTTTCTTGTATCTGATTTCGAATGGAGTTGCATTGTCTAAGATTATTGACGGACAACGATTTTTTATATAAATCGTTGTGTTCACACCGACTATCGTGATTTTGGCACATTTGGTTGTATTAACATGGATCTGACCATATCCAAAATTATGCGATTTGCTCTCTCAGCTTTGACATTTTGCTGAGGGCAATATTCAACTGAAAGCTGATGTTTTATTCCATTCATTTCCAGCTATATTGTTAACGTTGATACTCCTTTGCGTTGTCAGTTTTCAGTATTTTTATTTTCAATCATCGCGTTTCTTTTTCAGCTCGTAATTTAAACTTTAGGAATTCTTCAAATGCGTCGCATTTCTTTTTTAAAAATGCAATATCTTATGAATCTTGATTTGTCACAGATAAATGTAGTAAAGAGGTTTTGCTCCGAAGAGAGACGATACACTGAACGGGCCACATATTATATCCAAATGAATGGTTCCAATAATTTGATTTTCTTTTGTTGTAGCAGGTGAATATGGTAATTGACTAATTTCTGCTTTACTACAAATAAGACAATTAATAAAAGTTTTATTTATTGCATGTGTATTCAAATTAATACCATCGACCAAATTATACTTAACCATTTTTTTCATATCATTAAAATTTAAATGTCCGAGTCTCTGGTGTCATTTTAGTAAATTTGTTTCAGCTTTGCTAATTTCTGTTAACAACATAGCAGTGTCGTATTTAGTTGCAATTTCGTAAATATTGTTATTTTTGTTCGCTTTAATTATTTTTATATTTAACAAGTGCTAAGTTGTTTTCAAATGATGCATTATATTCATGTTTGGTTATTTTTGAAATTGAAACTAGATTGTGTTTTAGTTGAGGCACAAAATATACCTACTGTAATGTGATATCAAATGTATTCCCGTCTGTATCTAAAGTTGTGATTTTTATGGAACCTTTACCAGCATTTCCAGCATTTATTTATTTTTACAGCATTTATTGTTGCACTACCTGCCATTTGAATACTGGTTCTGTTGTAATTTCTATTAAAATTTATTAATTTACTTTTATCTTTGGCCATGTGTGCACTCGCGCCACTATGCTAGCAACATCCACTTCTATTAAATGTACCCGTGTCCATAATCATAGCAGCCTCTCTTCCAGATTGAAAGTTTGATTTCTTGTAGCCAAATTTCTTTTTAAATCTACAATTTAACGCCTTATGACTTTTATTATCGCACAAAAAACACTTGTTCCAGGATTTTGGATGCTTCCATCAACGTTGCCTCATAACTCGTTGTAAATCAAAACACTTTTTGAATTAATTTTCCAAATGTTATAATTATGATCATCCAGCTTCTCGATATTAAAATGGATTCCACTCATTTCATTCTGCTTATACAAGAAAAACAAATCCAAAAATTCCAATTAATATTTGTAAATTTTTATCTTGTTTTTGTTATTTTAATTTTTTATTTTTTTATTATTCCAAATTTTTGCAATTCCAATTATTATATTCCAATAAATATTATATATTTAAATATGATATTCCAAATTTAGTTTAACAAAAAGAAAATTAATTTTTATAAATACAAAAAAGCATGTGGCCTGGGCCCATAACCTGTTAAAGTTAATTATGTGTTATAATAACATAGTACTTCTAATAGATTAAACACGTCTTTATTCTCCAGCTGCACATTCAAGAAGAATGAATAAAATACAATATAAAGTTAGCTAAAAAGATTTATACATAGTATCCGTTAGATCATATATTTATATAACAATCAAAAAATTGTGTTGTAATAGATTAAACACGTCTTTATTCTCCAGCTGCACATTCAAGAAGAATGAATAAAATACAATATAAAGTTAGCTAAAAAGATTTATACATAGTATCCGTTAGATCATATGTTTATATAACAATCAAAGAATTGTGTAGATCAAGAGATTGTGTAACAATAATCTTGTAGTTTTGTGTAATGAAAATAATATTGTACTTTTCTAAGAAGATTAAATATTAATTTCGAATATAAAAACAAAAAAAAAAAAAATTAATAAAATATTTTCTTTTTAAATCTACTTTTCTATTACTAATTTGAATGGACTTAGACAAACTAAAAGGATTAAAAGAATTACTATTGACTCTGAAAAAGAATTCAACTAGAAAATATATTCAGCAATACATAAACCAAAAAGAAAAATAAAAAGAAAAATTCATTCAGAAGAGTTAAAGAAGGCAATAATAACAAATTTTAAATCAAATAAAGATTCAGCAAAAGTGCAAACAGAATTAACAAATGTAGTACAAGTTAACAGAGGAATAAATGAATTCGCCTCAAAAATAGAATCATTAGTGGCACAATTGAATGAATTACAGATAGCAGAAGAAGGAGATGCACATATAGGTGTTATCATAAAGCTAAATGACAAGATGGGTCTAACCACATTTAAAAATGACTTAAATGATAAGTTAAATCAACAATAGTGGCAGCCAGGCCAAAAAACTTAACTGAACCTATACAATTATGAAATGGAAATAGAAGCAAGAACAAACAACGTAATGTATTTAAAATCGAGCAATTTTAGGGATAGAAACAAATACAACACGCGTAATTACAGCAATTACAATAATAGAAACAATTATATTAATAATACTCGTAACAACAACAATAGTTACAATAATAATGATTACAGTAATTATAACAGAACTTATAACAACAATAGATTTTCTAACAATCAAATGAGGCAGCAGGGACATTTTATAGGCCCCAGCCGAAGAAATCCGGAGCATGTAAACAACATGCAAGGAGGTGTTAAAAATCAAATCAACAGAAGGAGATAATAAATATCAATAGCGACAAAAGCTTCACGCTCACAAATCTAATTAAATTAACAAAGAAAGGCAACGGATATCTGACTCTATTAAGAGACACAGGAGCAGATATATCAATATATCAAGATAACAAAATAAACCAACAACAATTGAATGATGAAATATGTCAGATAAATGATATAGCAATCAAACATTTTTGTACTAAGGATGTAGCAAATTAGAATTACTCATAGAAGATGAAATAATTAACCATGATTTCCATATTATAAATAAAGAAATAAATATAGTAGTAGATGGTATCTTAGGTAGAGACTTTTTATACAAGCACAAATGTAAGATAGACTATGAAATTTGCACATTGGTGATATCACAACACGAGCAAGATATAATAATACCAATGAGTATAAATTGTAAAGCAATAACAAATGTTACAGTACGACCTCGAATAGAAGCAATTTTGGCCATAAATTTGGAAATGAAGGAAGATAGTATAATTATAGGTAAAGAAATAGCTAAAGCTGTTTTCTTAGAAAATTCAATAGTACCAGCAAAAGGTATAAAACATATAAAGGTATTAAATAGAAGGGATACACCTTTAACAATTAGAACAACTGATGTAGAAGTACAACGATTAAGAAATTATAATATATTATCTGTAAATCATAAAGACTCTAAAGATTCAGTAAGGTTTGAGAAATTAAGAAAAGTATTAGCAACAGATAGCTTAGACGAAGCAGCGAAAAACTCAATTTTAAACATCTGTGGGAGATTTCAGAATATATATCATATCGATGATGAACCATTATCAGTAAACAATGTTTATGAACAACGGATTACAACAGTAGATAGAGATTGGAAAACGAGTTTCTAAATTGATGGAAGAAGATATAATCCATCACTACACAAGTCAATATAACTTACAATTGTTATAATAGAGCCTAAAACAAGCCAAAATGAGGAGAAAAAGTGGAGACTAGTGGTAGATTTTAGATCATTGAATAAAAGAATAGTAGACGACAAATGTTTATTAACAAGATTAGACGACATATTGGACAAAATGGGCAAATCTAAATATTTTCCCACATTGGATATGACCAGTTCATTTCATCAAATACCATTACAGCTACACTTCAATCAAGCTTATCATTGTTAGAAGCTTGCTGCACGTCAAATATATTGGAACTCAACATACAGAAATGTAAGGTTATAAGTTTTACGCGTAAACGATCTTCTTTGATATACGACTACAAAATAGATAACGTAACTTTGGAAAGGGTTTTTAGCATTACTGATTTAGGAATTCCTCTCGATAATAAACTTAATTTTAATCTTCAGTATGACCAATTAGTTTCAAAGGCTAATAAAATGTTAGGTTTCATTAAGAGAAAAGCTAAAGAGTTCAGTGACATAGCTGTGACTAAATCTCTCTATTATTCGCTAGCTGAATCTATTTGAGAATACGGTAACATTATATGTAATCCAGCCTTTCAAATTCAGTCCAATAGAATCGAATCAATTCAAAAGCAATTTCTTTTATTTGCATTAAGTTTTTAATTTAGATCATTTTTTTTTCCTTCTTTTATTTTTGTACATTTTATAAATTGTAATTGGACGCTTCTAAGTAATGTTAAAGAAAAAAAAATCATTTTTTCAACTTTTACTACTACTTAATAATAAGATATCCGACTACATTTAATATGTTACAAAAATAAGTATTTAAAAAGTATTTGTAATTAAATTGCTTGTCATTTACTATGTATGATATGAACAGATATCATATTTATTTTTTTTGCTAATACGCTACTTTGCTAATTTTTTAAGATTTTCGTCACCGGCCGCGTCCTAAAGTAAATTTTACTGAAGGAGCAGCCAGCTCAGAAGGTGGCATCTGAGCTGTTTGTGACAGTGTCGAATTGAAAGCGAACTGCTTGCCAAATAATTTCGCCTTCTCTTTATAATCTGATAGGGTTCTGTTATTATTATCAATAAGTGGTGGAAAGGAAGACTTTCTAACGTGTTCCTTTAGACTTTTGGCAAATGACCAAACAGATTTGCTATTCTTTGGCATGTGGATGATTTTACGTTTCAACTTTTGGTTGAACAAGAATTTTTGCTTATTGATAACTCTCTTGCATCTGTTATTCAGCAATATATAGTTGGCCCTGCGAGCCTCCGACCTATTGTTTTGGTACAGTTTAAAAGCCTCCTCTTTCCTAGAAATGGCTTCTTTGCAAATACGATTAAACCAAGATTTGGGAATCCTCTTAACAGATTTCATGAAATGAGGGATGAATAAGCTCATTCCAAGTAAAATAGTTTCACTAATCGCATTTGCAGCAAAGTTAACATTTCTGTTGCGGAAGCAGAATGACCAATCAAAGGCTCTAAAAAAGTTATTAAGGCCCTTCCAGTCAGCATGGCTGTAACGCCAAACTAATTTTGTGGGAGGGGACCTCTGGTTGGAGATTGGGCATACCCGGAAACTTGTGTTAGCCAAACAATGGTCGGAATTACTCAGGGGTCAACCAACTGAAACAACATATTTTTCAGTGTGTGTGGTGAGAAACAGATCCAAGAGGTGACCTTCATGGTCAGCATGGTCCGGAATCTTAGTGGGATTTTGGACAAGTTGAGAAAGGTGAAACAGTGTGGAGAATAGTTTAACTTGTTTCCCAATTGAGTTTTGACTCGGGGAGATGTTGCTAGAAAAATGAAACCAGTCACTGTTATGAATGTTGAAATCTCCCGCCAGAACAATTTCAGTTTCTGGAGATGCGTCCAAAATTTCATTGATCTGGTTCAATAGATTTTCAATTTCCTTAGCAATTTCTTGTTCATTTGAGTAGGGTGATCTGTATATGAAACAGAAATGTATGACATGCTTTTTAACGAGAATATTGACCCAAATGTAATGAAAGGTTGGGCTAGAACATTTATATTTTGGAGTGTTTTGAAAGCGCTGCCATTTTTTATATAGACAGCGATACCTCTTTTGGTTACGAAGTGTGAAACATGTGAGTAGCCGGTAACATTAAAGTTATCATTATGGTTACTGACTTGTGTTTCACATAGGGTTAAGACTGCTAGTTTAATTGAACTAAGATGGCAATCGACAGCATGAAAACTCGTTTGCAACCCGCGTATGTTACAGAAAGTAACATTAAAATTGGTAATTTTGATGGAAAAAAATTAATATAAAACAAAAGTTAATGTAATAAATAATAATATTAAAATTGAAATTTAGTTTAAAATTAAAATCAAAAGCAAAATTAAAATGAAATAAGAGTTGAAATTGTAATTACAATTCAAAATCAATTCTAAAATTAACCAAGATCAAAATCTGACTTAAGATAAATTAAAGTATGTAAATTAAGATTAAAGCAAAAATTAAAATTAAGAAAAATTAAAATTTATTCAAAATTAAAATTAAAACTAAAAGTGCACGATTTAAATAACCCGAACTAGACAACACTTTAAAATAAATTACTATCAATGTCATTATCTATACTTTATACCAACATTAATACTTTTCAATATTTTGCCTTGAGTGAGCAAATGGTTTATAACAATGTTCAACAGTTTTTAACATACACTTTTGAGTGGACTTATTGAACGCAGGTACAACCAAAGACTCACAAAAAGCAAAACTTACCACCAGAAATTAATCAATTAAGTTACGATAACAACTATGATGGTATTAAAAAAAATTTAGCGAATTGAGAGTAAAAGAAAAACACCAGCATCCATCAAACGTGTGGGAGGGAGATAGATATATAATTGTTTTGTTTACGACAAGTTGATATTAAGATGAAATAAATACAAAAAGAAAAGTAAATTAATGTAAACAAAACCTTAAGATTATAAAAATAAATAATAATATCTATGTATCTATGTATATCTAAGATTTGTTAAAGTTAATTATATGTTGTAATAATAATTTGTTTTTTTTTATTGCATTTCTCTGCCACATAAATGTGGACAGGAAATTGCACAGCCTTTCCTGTTCAGGTATGGCGGTAAATGTCGTAAGGGGGAATAACTCTTTCGACGTGTGTGGGTGTTACGACTCCCTCGGTGTTTACAACGTATTTTATACGCTCTTACTCACTAGGCCACCGAGGCCCCTATAATAAAATACTTGTAATAGATTAAACACGTCTTTATTCTCCAGTTTATATAACAATCAAAGAATTGTGTAGTTCAAGAGAGTGTGTCTTTTCTAACATTCCACCTATCTACACAATTCGTTTTAAATTAATTTATTTACATTTCCTTTAAAATTATGAGTAAGTAATTTGCATATTTTAAAATCTTAATTTGTTTAAAAAAAATATCTTACAAACTTTACTTTCAATATTTCAATATTGAAAAAAATTTATTTATTTATTTATTTTTCTATTAATTTATTTATTTATTATTATTATACAATATTTAAAAAAATCAAACTAGTATGTAAATTATAATATCGGTTAAAATTTAAATTTTTATTCAATATGAGTTAGTTGGGCTTAGTTGGAGTCATCAGTTCTATTTATGAATCAATTGGTTGGTGATTTGATTATCAATCGGTTATTTGAAAACTTGTGCATTACAGTCTAAAAGGAAAAGGAGAAATGATTATATCAAATTTAAAAGTTTTACACAGTTTCTATGTTTGATTTTTCCCAATGGTTCCGTTAAAATGTCGGCTACCATATGATTCGATGGTATATATTCTAGTTTTAAATTTTCTTCATTTATTGCTGTTTGGGTGAAATGGTATATTGATATCAGTAAGTTGAGATTTTGCATGAAATACATTATCATTTGCTAACTATATCGCACTTTGGTTGTCACAATACGCAAAAGTCGGTTTGTCAGTGTAGTTCATTATTTCAGCTTCATAAAGTAATTTCCCGATATAAATTACTTCTTTCGAACATTCTGATAGTGTGCCTCCATAGTAGACTGAGTTAATGATTTCTGTTTTTTCGTTTGCCAACTAATTGGTAATCCACCTAGCATGACGACATACCCCGAACAGGATTTCCTATCATTTTTATCGTTTGCCCAATCAGAGTCTACGAATACAAGAAGATTTTCATTTGTATTAGAATACTTAATTTTATAATCAGTTGTAGCCTTTAGATATCTTAAAATTCCTTTCGGGGATGTCCAATTAATTTTTCAAGGTTCGTTACAAAATCTGCCACCAAGTAAGTTTGAAGCGTATGCAATATCCGGTCTAGATGTGTTGGAAAGATACATCCCAGCAGCAATGAGTTCTCTGTAGGGCTTATGTATCATTTCATCTGCTTCTTCTTGAATTTCATCCTCTTAACTAAATTTTAAATTTTCTTCCAAAGGCGTAACAGCTGCGTTTGAATCACACATTCCAAATTTTTCTAGTATTTCGTTAATATATTCTGTCTGGTTCATTTCTATCTTTTTAGAAGGTGACACATTCTCGTTTGACTTCCATACCTAAATTGTTATCCACTTTTCCCAAATCTTTAATCTCAAATTCTTTCATCCATTTCAGTTTAATGTTAACAAGCAGCTAAAAACATTCGATGCACTTAGTATATCGTCCACATAGATAACGAAAAAAATTTTATGTTTTCCAATATTTTTGAAATAAAAACAACATTCAGATTTCGTATTGTGTAGTCCAATATTTTTCAAAAACGTATCTAGCCTTTTATCCCACTGTCGGCCTGCTTATTTTAGGCCATATAAGGGTTTCAATAGTTTACATACTGCATTGTTATGTTTAGAATTTCGTATTTCCATGTATATATCATCTTCCAATTCACTTTGCACATAAGCAGTTTTAACATCCATATGATGTAAATGCATCTTATATATTGCACTCAATGCTAGAAGTAAACGAATGGTCTCATATCATGCTACAGGCGAAAATGTCTCGTAATAGCTAACTCCAAAGGTTTGTTGATGCCCTTTAACGACGATTCTGGCCTTATGTCTTCGATTTACTTCACCATCTTTTTGCTTTGTACTGAAAACCCATCTATTTTGAAGAACTTTGATATTATTTGGTCTTTTAACACATTTCCAAGTCTTATTATTATACAGTGAATTTAATTCGCTTTGAATTGCCTCTTTCCATTTATTATTATCATTTCTTGACATGGCATCCTCAAAAAAAATGGGATTATCAAAACAATGGACAAAAACTAAATTTACCTGATCATCAAAACTTTTTATGCTTTTCGGTCCTCCTCTTTTGCAATCACGTATAATAACTGGTCTTCCTCTTTTTGAATTCTTTTAATTTGATTTTCTGCCAATTTGGCCAATTTTGTTTCTGGTTTCATTAACGTTTATTTCTTTATCCATCACTTCATCGAATATTTTATCTTCCTTATTTGTTTTTGGCATTGTTTTGGTATCTGCGTTATTTTTGGCATGTTGCGATAAGACAATATCCACTTCTGGTTCACAATCTTCATATTCATTAGTTTCAATCTTACTGTCTTATTGACACTCTTATTGATCTTGTCACTCTCAATCTTATTGATTGGTATAGTTGGAATATTTGTAAATTCATTCGTATAATTATTTCCATCAACGTGTTCAAAAAATTTGATATTTCGCCTTTTTATAATACTCTTTGTATTTCGTTTCCACAACCGTTATGCTTTGGATTCTGGTGAGTAATCAACGAACAGGTCTTTTATTAAGAGCCACACTTCTTGCTCCGAATGATTTGAAAAAAAAACATGTGGTTTTTCTTGTATCTGATTTCGAATGGAGTTGCATTGTTTAAGATTATTGACGGACAACGATTCTTTATATAAACCGTTGTGTTCACACCGCCTATACTGATTTTGGAACATTTGATTGTATTAACATGGATCTGACCATATCCATAATTGTGCGATTCGCTCTGTCAGCTATGACATTTTGCTGAGGGCAATATTCAACTAAAAGCTGATGTTTTATTCCATTCATTTCCAGCTATATTGTTAACGTTGATGATACATACTCCTTTGCGTTGTCAGTTTTCAGTATTTATATTTTCAATCATCCCGTTTCTTTTTCAGCTTTACTAATTTCTGTTAACAAAAAAGCAGTGTCGTATTTAGTTGCAATTCCGTAAATATTGTTATTTTTGTTCGCTTTAATTAAAACTTTATTATTTTTATTTTTAACAAGTGCTAAGTTGTTTTCAAATAAACAAATGTTTATAAACTAAACGCATGGAAAGTTTCTGATAACAATTCCTTCTCAGATCACAGATACCTTGAGTTCAGTCTGGACGAAAGTCCTTCAATAAAGTCAGTCTATCGAAATTCTAAGAGAACTGACTGGAACAGATATAGGGAGCACTTAAAGTCAACGCTTCCCTCCTTAACACCTGGAATTCCTAAAAATATCCAGGATCTAAATAGCCTAGTAAACGTTTTTACTAAGGCCTGCAATAAGTCCTTAGAGCATTCGTGTCCCATCAGTAAGCTTAGGGGAAAACCTAAACCACTTTGGTGGAATGATGCAATCAAAACTCTAGGGAAACATAGTAGGAGGGCTTTTAATAGTGCCAAAAAAACGAATGAGGTACAGGACTGGAACTCTTATAAAACGGCTCTTAGTCAGTAAAAAAAGCACGTAAAAAGGCGAAAAGAGCAAGCTGAGGACTAAGGCGACCTGAAGACTATTCTACGGAGGTATAGAAAACGTCTCCGAGGCATCTAGGCTTAGGAAAATTCTATCGACAAACCCCATGTTCTCCAGTCTTCTTAAAAAAGAGGATGGCAGCTGGGCTACCACAAGCGAGGAATCGTTTGAATTATTTTTAAAAACCCATTTTCTTGGGTGCACAAATAACAGCTCAGAGGTGGCCTGTGTTCTGAATCATCTGCCTACTATTTCAGAGGTGGTGGTTACAGGAGACAAACTACAAAAGGCTATAGATAGTTTCAAACCATTCAAGTCAAGCCGACCGGATGGAATTATACCCGCTGCGATCCAGCAAACTGCATCTACTACCCTGGCTTGACTAAAAAGCATTTTCTGTGGCTGGCAAAAGTAATGGCTCCACTCTTGCCTTTAGCGAAACGGCGAAATTTCTTGGTCTAACTCTAGACAGGAAGTTAAGCTAGAAGGCTAACATCTCAGAAAGAGTAAAGAAAACCTCAATAGCACTCTACTCGTGTAAAAAAGCCATTGGTAGGAAATGAGGGCTTCAGCCATACATGACTTACTGGCTATATACTTCCGTAGTAAGACCCATTCTTAGTATGGTGGAAGGCCACACCACCACCAAAGAACTGCCACACTATGTATTAGTGGCTCTTTAATAACAACCCCTTCTGCATTAGACATCATGTTTAATCTGATGCCTGTAGAGTATTATAGTAAATTTGCAGCCGCAAACACAGCTGTGAGATTAAAAGCTACATCAAAGTGGATCAATTCACGAGAAAGTCACTCGGATATCATAAACCATCCGTTTAGCCTTCAGCTTTGCTGGGTACCAGGTCATAGGGGTATTCCGGGAAATGAAAAAGCTGATGAACTCGCAAGAATTGGTACAACAGTACAAGTTTTGCCGGATAGGGCAGGACTAGGGGTACCTCTATCCACAAGCAAAACGTTATTTCGAAAGGAAATAACGGATATGGTAAATTACAAATGGTCAAACTTGACCTCGTGCAATACCACAAGATTGATATGGCCCTAAACCGATTTAAGACGATCCAATGATCTGCTTTCTCTGAAAAGGGCAGACATTGGAATGACAATGGGTATAATCACCGGTCACTGTCTAATAGGGAAGCATGTCAGAAGACTTGGCTTATCCGCAAACGACTATTATAGAGCCTGCAAGGATGAAGAAGGGGAGGAAACTACTATCCATCTTCTTTGCACATACCCGGCCTTGTCGGTAAGAAGGAATACCCATTTGGGGCAATACCTCTTCGGCAGCCTTAGCGATCTGGCAGGTAAAAATGTGAAGGGTATTCTTCGATATCCAAAAAGCTCAAATTGGTTTTAACGAGTGGGATAGAAAAGCTTCTATGTGGTATCACAATGGACCAATTACGGTCTAAGTGTGCCTTTTTGGCAGCCACCTTAATCTAACCTAAGTTGTTTTCAAATGATACATTATACCCATATTTGGTTATTTGTGAAATTGAAACTAGATTGTATTTTAGTTGAGACACAAAATATACCTCCTGTAATGTGATATCAAATGTATTCCCATCTGTATCTAAAGTTGCGATTTTTACGGACATTTATTTTTCCTACAGCATTTATTGTTTCACAACCTGCCGTTTGAATACTGGTTCTGTAATTTCTATTAAAATTTATTAATTTACTTTTATCTTTGCCCATGTGTGCACTCGCTTCACTATGCAAGCAGTACCCACTTCTATTACATTTACCCGTGTCCATAATCATAGCAGCCTCTCTTTCAGATTGAAAGTTTGATTTCTTGTAACCAAATTTCTTTTTGAATCTACAATTTGACGCCTTATGGCTTTTATTATCGCACAAAAACCACTTGTTCCAGGATTTTGGATTCTTCCACCAACGTAGCCCCATAACTCGTTTTAAATCAAAATACTATTATTTTCTTTTTGAATTAATTTTCCAAGTGTTATAATTTTGATCATCCAGCTTCTCGATATTAAAATGGTTTCCACTCATTTCATTCTGCTTATACAAGAAAAACAAATCCAATAATTCCAATTAAAATTTGTAAATTAATCAAATAATTTTTATCTTATTTTTATTATTTTAATTTTTTATTATTCCAAATTTTTCCAATTCCAATTATTATATTCCAATAAATATTATATATTTAAATATGACATTCCAAATTTAGTTTAACAGAAAAAAAATTAATTTTTATTATTACAAAAAAGCATGTGGCTTGGGCCCATAACCCGTTAAAGTTAATTATGTTGTAATAATATACACGTCTTTATTCAGCTGCACATTCAAGAAGAATGAATAAAATACAATATAAAGTTAGCTTAAAAGATTTATACATAGTATCCGTTAGATCATATGTTTATATAACACTCAAAGAATTGTGTAGATCGAGAGTTTGTGTAACAATTAATGAAAATAATATTGTACTTTTCTAACAAGATTAAATATTAATTTCGAATATAAAAAAAAAATTAATAAAATATTTTTTTTTTAAATCTATTTTTCTGTTAAATTTGAATGGACTAATTTAAATGGACTTAGACAAACTAAAAGGATTAAAAGACTTACTAATGACTCTGAAAAAGAATCCAACTAGAAAATATACTCAGCAATACATAGACGAAGAAGAAAAATAAATTGAAACAGTTTAAAATTATTACATTCAAAGTGTTACTGGAGAACCACAACTTGAATTAAGTTAAGATTAAGAGATATGACTTCGTAAATACAGCAATCAAAGTTGTTCCACAATTTGAAGGAAACATTAAAGACGTGTCGAATTTTATAGCGTTAATTGACTTTTATGCTGAAACCTTAAAAGATGAAACTGAAAAAGCTAATTTAGTCAAGTTTATGCTAGCAACTAAATTTTCAGATAAGGTAAAGGACAGACTAATTACAGAAAAAGAAATAAGAACTTCAAGTTAAAGAAGGCAATAACAACAAATTTTAAATCAAATAAAGATCAGCAAAAGTGCAAACAGAATTAACAAATATAGTACAAGGTAACAGAAGAATAAATGAATTCGTCTCAAAAATAGAATCATTAGTGGCACAATTTAATGAATCAGAGGTAGCTAAATTACATAAAGTTGTTATCACAAAGCTAAATGACAAGATGGGTCTAAACACATTTAATAAGTTTAAATCAATAATAGTGGCAGCCAGGCCAAAAAACTTAACTGAACCTATACAATTATGAAATGGAAACAGAAGCAGGAACATGTATCTATTTACATTACACGTAATGTATTTAAAATCGAGCAATTTTAGGGATAGAAGCAATTACAACAGGCGTAATTATAGCAATCACAATAATAGAAACAATTATATTAATAATACTCGTTACAACAATAATAGTTACAATAATAATGATAACAGTAATTATAACAGAACTAATAACAACAATAGGTTTTCTAACAATCAAATGAGGCAGCAGGGACACTTTATGGGCCCCGGTCGAAGAAATTCGGAGCATGTAAACAACATGCAAGGAGGTGTTAAAAATCAAATCAACAGAAGGAGATAATAAATATCAATAGAGACAAAAGCTTCACGCTCACAAATCTAATTAAATTAACAACGAAAGGCAATGGATATCCGACTAAATTAAGAGACACTGTAGCGGATATATTAATATATAAGGATAACAAAATAAACCAACAACAATTGAATGTTGAAATATGTCAGATAAATGATATAGCAATCAAACATTTTTATACTAAGGATCTAGCAAATTTAGAATTACTCATAGAAAATGAAATAATTAACCATGATTTCCATATTATAGATATAGAAATAAATATAGTAGCAGATGGTATCTTAGGTAGAGACTTTTTATACAAGCACAAATGTAAGATAGACTATGAAATTTGCACGTTGGTGATATCACAACAAGAGCAAGATATAATAATACCAATGAGTATAAATTGTAAAGCAATAACAAATGTAACAGTACGACCTCGAATGGAAACAATTTTGGCCATAAATTTGGAAATAAAAGAAGATAGTATAATTATAGGTAAAGAAATAGCTAAAGCTGTTTTCTTAGAAAATTCAATAGTACCAACAAAAGGTATAAAACATATAAAGATATTAAATAGAAGGGATACACATTTAACAATTAGAACAACTGATGTAGAAGTACAGCGATTAAGAGATTATAATATATTATCTGTAAACCATAAACACTCTAAAGATTCAGTAAGGTTTGAGAAATTAAGAAAAGTATTAGCAACAGATAGCTTAGACGAAGCAGCGAAAAACTCAATTTTAAACATCTGTGGGAGATTTCAGAATATATATCATATTGATGATGAACCATTATCAGTAAACAATTTTTATGAACAACGAATTACAACAGTAGATAAATCACTAGTGTATATAAAACATTATAGAATACCAAATGTTCAGTTAGAAGAGATTGGAAAACGAGTTTCTAAATTGATGGAAGAAGATATAATCCAACACTATACAAGTCAATATAACTCACAATTGTTATAATAGTGCCTAAAACGAGCCAAAATGAGGAGAAAAAGTGGAGACTAGTGGTAGATTTTAGATCATTGAATAAAAGAATAGTAGACGACAAATGTTTATTAACAAGATTAGACGACATATTGGACAAAATGGGCAAATCTAAATATTTTCCCACATTGGATATGACCAGTTCATTTCATCAAATAGCATTACATCATATATCCAGACAGATGACAGCATTTTCAACAAACAAAGAGCATTATCAATTTTAGAGATTGCCGTTTGGATTAAAAATATCTACAAATAGTTTTCAGCGTATGCTTTCAGTCGCATTAAGGATTGCAAGAAGCTACATTTCTATACGTAGATAATATAATAGTCGAAGTAGTATAAATCCATCCATTTAATACATCATAATGAATATCTGACTAAAGTTTTGAAAGGTTAGAAAAATATCATTTGAAATTAAATCCGGGAAAATTCAATTTCTTGAAACTAGAAGTGGTATATTTAGGATCAAAACTGATTCAGACAAATATGACACCATTAAAAATTGTCCAAAGATGCTGATGAAGTAGGAAGATTTGTAGCTTTTTTCAATTACTACAGAAGATTTATCAAAGATTTTGCGGAAATAGCTAAACCACTTAACCAACTTTTAAAGAAAAAACAAATATTCATTGGGATAAAGAACATACGCATTTGAAATGTTTAAAGAAAAACTAATAAACCCGCCTATGTTAAGTTATCCAAATTTTTCAGAACCATTCATATTAACAACTCATGCATCGAATTATGTATTAGGAGCTGTTTTTTCTCAATGAATTATAGAAAAAGATAAGCCTATAGCATATGCTAGGAAGTCATTAAATAAACATGAATTAAATAAGCCCATTATAGAGAAAGAACTTTTGGCAATACATTGGGGATTTAACTATTTTAGACCAAATATTTTTGGTACAAAATTTATAAAACATATAATACTTCTCTTAAAATGAGAGAAATTATCTATTTCTTTTAAATGCCTCGGCAAATCATTATATATATATAGGACTTTAAACAATTGTATGGACTATTTGTTTTTTGTTTTTCCGTTCGGAATAGGTAAAAGTTTGGTAAACTTTTGAAAGGTAAAAGTTTGATTTATTTCTTGGGTTATATATGTGGAGGCCTGTATTTCTATTTAATATAAAATTGTGCTTAATGTGATTATTTATTATTTTGAAGGCTAACTTATATAATTCTCTATTTTATATGAAATTTGGCTTGGAAATTTTGGAGAGTATAATAAGTTTGTTTGATGTAATGCAGGAAAATTATGGATAATTTGAATCGGTTTTTTGTGTAAGTCATTTAATTTATTTATATGGCATTTTGGTGCATTATTCCACGTGGGAATTAATTCAAATATTACATATTACTTAAATATGTAATATTTGAATTAATGTATGATGAATAAATGATAAAGAGGATTTTCTCATCAAAGAATTGCTTTAGCCTTTTTAAAATAAAAATGTACGGAGCAATTTTGTTACATACAAAGCTTATATGTTCAACCCATTTAAGTTTAGAGACAATAACCATCCCGAGATAGTTCAAGCTTTTAACTACATTAATATGACTGTTTTTGAATACAAAGGAAGGATTATCGCAAGATTTGTTTTCGAACAGGAGTATTTTGGTTTTCTCTAAGTTTATAATTAGCCTATTTTTTTCGAACCACTCATCTATTAATGACAGATCATGCAATATTGATGATTTAAGTTCATCGTCCCCTGTTGACGAATATTTTATCGCTAGATCGTCCCCAATAGATTGAGTCGCGCTATGTCGTCAATATACAATTTGAACAAGATTGGACCTAGGATTGAGTCCGGAGGTACTTCTTTGCTATTATATTTACAGTTACTACATATTTTACCTATCTTTACTTTTTGAAACTGCTTAACTAGATAACTTTTGAAAAAGGCTATTTGTGTTTGAGTAAGGTGTAAGTACTCTAGTTTTAACAATAAGATATCATGATCTACACAGTCAAAGGCCTTCTGTAAATCAATAAATAGACATGCCGTGTATTTTCCTTGGTCCATGATTTTAGAAAAGGTGTCAGTAAGACATAGACACGCGGCAGTTGTATTAGAATTTGTCTAGAAACCAAATTATTCTGAATGCAGTACTCCGTTTTGATTTAAGAAAGTTTCTAATCGTTTTTTAATTGTTTTTTCATAAATTTTTGAAAATGTGCTCAGAACAAATATTGGCCTATAATTAGTTGAGGCAGTTGCATTGCCTTTTTTGTAAATTGGTGTTACAACGGCCGTTTTGAGTGTTTCCGGAAAGACAAATGTTTCAAAGGAAGTATTAATAAGGTTAGCTAATGCCGACGCAAATTTATTCGCAAACATTTTTACAAATTTTATTGATATATTATCATAACAGGTTGCTGAAGACGATTTTAAAGAGTTGTTTTTACTTCTTCATTTGTATTCGGAATAAATTGAAACGATTTACAAATGTTTCGGTTGAAATTATTAAAGTAATTATGGCCAATTGGACGTGTAGATATATTTACATCTTTTGTTACAGACGTTTTTTTGTTTTGTTCGTTCGTTTTTTCAATTGTATTAAATTCATTCCAAAATGAATCATTACTGAGCGTGTCGTAATTTAAAATTATTTTAGTATTATTAATGGCTTCTTTAATTAGCTTTTTATCTACACTAAGTAATAAAAGTTCATGGTCTGATAAAGAAATGTCTAATATTGAAAGATCGTACTAATAATGTAATATATCCTTAAGAAAGTGATCGATCACAGTTTTTGAAGTTTTCCCTAATCTTTTTGGATACTCTTAAATTATTTTATTTCCTATAATCAAAATAGTAATACCTATTCAATATTCAACCTATTAATCAACAAAATAGTAATATTCAATGACATCATTATTTTTTTTATCTAGTAAATGTATATTAAAATCACCTAGGATTAAGGAGTTTTTGTATTTTGACATAAGTGTATCAATTTTATCAATGTAAATATCTATTTTTGTTTGGTGTGACTTCAGTGGCGGATCGTGGTGTAAAATTTGGGGTGGGCAAACTTTAGTAGTACAGCTGTAATGAAAAAATAATGTGTAAGTTTCCACTTCACCCTGAGGTACTACACCCAAAACGTTAACTAGAATTAAATAAAAATAAAATAAATCGATAACTTTATCATTGAAATTCGAAGTTTTTAAAATAAATTCTTTTTCTATTAATAGAACTGCTAATGAATTTAAACGATTTTGTCCCATTACACTTGATTTATACGTTTACATATTTTTAAGTGTACTAAAGCATCTTTCCAATTCTGCACTTGTTATAGGACTAGTACGTATGTGCGTGTTTTACATTAGAAATTTAATTTCTTAATGTTTGACCTATTGAGAATATTAATTTGAATCTTAATATGGAATTTTTTGTTTTGAAATAGGTAAACTTTTTTTGTTTTTAAAAAAGTGGGTTATGAAAGTTACGGTAGCTATATACTATAAGCATATAAAAAATCAGAAATATTCCCTACTATTCAAATATAATATTAAAAAAAAAAATTCGCTTGCAAAATTGTTCAGGATAGGGTTTTAAAGTCCTTTTGTCTAAAAAAAAAAAAAATAAAAATGTTTCAAAGCCTATAATTCTTAAACAGTAATAGCTATTAAATAAAAACATAATTAATTTGATTAGTAATCTAACAAAATTTGAATCGTTTCAATCGGACTTATAGTTTCTAAGATAATGGTGTTTTAGTAAAAGTCTTTCCCAACTATAATTTTCTATTAGAAAAGAGAATATTAAATTGTTCTAAGGTGGGCAAATCGAAATGTGCACAACTTGATGCATAGAAAAACTAATACATACTCAAAATTTCTTTTTCAAAATCAATGTATTTTTAATATCTAAGTTGGGCAATTTGAAATCTGCCCATCTTGCATATAAAAAAAATTCTTATGAAATTTTTTTTTTTTTTATGAATGAAATGTTTTTGAAGTGTAAGTGTATTGTGTAACTGTATAATAACATATATGTATTTGGAATGTAAATTTGTAAGTATTTAATAATAATTGTATTTATACAATATATTCTATGATTGTATTCTATTGTATTGTATTATATGAAATACAATACATATATCTGGTTGCATTATTAATTATTAGAATGGATAAGAAAAATCAAAAAGCTAATAAAAAAAGTAGGTAGGTATATTTCATAATAGATGTTTAAAATGAGTTTTTATTTTATGAGACGTTGATTAGAAGTTATAAGAATGTTTGCGTTTAGTTTGCTTGGCGTTTTACAAGGTCGGGCAGTGCCCAACTTGCCCATTAGGTAGAGCCGCCGTTGTGTGACTTATGTATTGAAACAATGTTGATACCAAGCCAGAGGAGTGATTGATCAAATTTTTCTTCAAAAATTTGGGTGGAGGTTAGATAATCAGCCACATAAATTGCTGCGCCTCCATAAGCGTTTTCTGTATTAGAAAAACAGCCAGTATAACCTGGAATATTAAAGAATTTGTTTTCGCTGTTTTTAATCTAAATTTCCGTAAGCACAACAACTTCGATTTCATTGGTAAGAGAAAACGTTTCTAAATTATAAATTTTGTTTCTTATACTTTGAATGTTGAGATAGTCTATCTGATAGATAATATTCAAATTTCGGCATCACCATTTTTACGTAAGTCGATACTATTATTTTTGACCCAGAGATAATTGTAATTGTGTAATATTTTAATTTGCTTCGCTTCATAGTATAGTCTTTTTTGCATTGTTGATAGTTGTTATTAAAAAAATATTTCTTTATTACCCACTTGCAGCAAATTGAAGTCAGCAGTATATAAATGTTGAAGCTTTTTCTTTTCCAAGAATTAATTTTTTGCTGCTTCTGAGTTAAATTTAACGATAAAAAGCTTTCTTTGTATCTTTTGATTTGTGCTGCATTTTTGCTGAATTTTTATTGTTGAAATGTTTACAATATCATCGTCTTTTATATTTGCATCAATTTTATCCACTATCTACATAAAAATTTCATTAATATTTTCTGTCATATTTGGTATACCAGATACAAGGATGTTGGTTGTATTGTTGTGTCCTTCTGTTTCATCGATTTTATATTCTAAAATATTTATTTTATGTTCCAGTTTATAATATTGGTCTTCTTTTGCTTTATTTTTTCTTTCATTATTTCGTTTTCTTCCAGCACTTTCTGATTGGATTGCATGATATCTTCTATTTGTTTAGATAAGAAACTCTGAGACTTTCTGATAATAATTTAGTCTCGTTCTGATTTAGATAAGAAACTCTGAGACTTTCTGATTGCATAATATCTTGCATTTGTTTAGATAAGACACTCTGAGACTTTCTGATTGTATAATATCTTCCATTTGTTTAGATAAAAAACTCTGAGACAACAAGAAAAGAAACTCTGAAAAGTTCGAGTACCATTGATCACAGTGTTTTCATGTAGACAGCTAAACTATCTATTGTGAAATCTGTTGTTCTAAATTCTTTAAGCTCATATTCTCAAGGTCCTCAATCTCCGAAGTGCTTGCAACTGCATCTGTTTTCTGATTTCCCTCGACATGATCCGGTATTTCTATGAAACTAGTAGATCCTAGTGATTCATTGTGTGATAAAGTTGGACATTTTTGACATGTCTATATCCTACTACCTGTCACAACGTCATCATAAATGTTTTCCGATATCGCCGCACATCTGCGGTGGAAGAGAGCCTTAAATTCTCCACCATAATGTCACCCTCTTTTTTGTTTGGAAGTAAAGTTTTCATTGCACGATACACACTGAATTTTTGACATTCTTAGCTTTTTGTATACTAATTTCTATTATTAAAGTTTACTTCAAATTATGATTTAATTTTTTTTTTCAATTCAATTTTATAATAAAATTTTATTATTTATTTATTAATTCTTAATTCTATTATTTATTTATTAATTCTTTAAATACTGTATTTTTAATTTTGTAGTTTCAATTTCCTTTTTTTTTGTTTAATTTATTATTATATAAATTTTTTATTTCATAATAATTAATTATATCATATTTATTATATTTGCCCTATTAGTGTTATTGTTCCAATGGTAATGTAGTTCAATAATACTTTTAATTTTAATCATAAAGCGGTAGCACTTGTGTATAAATATTTACCACGGTGAAAAATGACAAATAGATAGGTATTATTTTGGTATAAAATCATAAGTAAAATCAACATAAGATGACTGCAACATTTAAAATTTAAGTTATTTAATAATTCTAAATCTACGTTTTATTTTTGTTTTTTATTTATGTTTATAATTTTAAAGTTCAATTTCATTAAATGTGCTTAAAATGAATTACTTGGTAATTATTTAACCAATGTGAGTAGCTTAACTCTTCTTTTACTTTTATTGTATATTTTTCAGTGTACTTATATTTATTTATCTATTTATCTTTGATTGGATTTCTATTATTTAAACTCTTATTTTTATTATTTAATGTTAAGTTAAATGTGAATTTCTTTTGGATTTGATTATTCAATTAACAAATTTAATTTCAATAATAATAGTTTTAATTGTACAAAGTGAAAATCATGAAAATTTTTTTTTATTGTAATTAAACTAACTAAACCAATCAAATTTTAAACTGTTATTATTTTATATAAACTATTTTTTATTTCGCGAGTTGCGTTATTTATGTATATATAGCGTTAAAACACGAAGCATAAAATTATGTTATTTTTTTTTTTTAAATCTTTTCTTATTCCTTATTAAAAAGTATCAAATGTTCACAAAAAAATAAAAATTTTAAATATGTTTCATGCTTTCAACACAACTTTTATTTGCAGAAATTATTTAAAGTAAAAAAAATGTTTAAAGTTTAACGAAATGTCTCTTATTATTATTAATATTATTTTTTCAAATTTTAAATCAATCCTTCAATAAAACACGTCTATCTTCTACAAACCAAACGAGCCGAATTTAAAAATAATGTGAATGATGTCATAAGTAAAGAAAATAAAAATAATGAATTTAAAATTATAGTAGCAAGAAATGAAATAATTGCTGAATATAGCGAAAAATCTTTACCAGAGATAAAATTGGTTCTGAGGAAGCTAATATTGAAAACAAGCAATTTAAATATAAAAAACCAGCGTTAGCCAACGCTGATAAAATATTTGAAAATATAAATACATATATACATATATATGAATTTAAGAAAATGTTTAATGAGCCGCAAAATAATTCTGAGAATAAAGATTGTTTAAAATTTGTATTATATGAGCCTCCAATTCAAATTATATAGAAATAAAAAAGAAATGTTAAAATTAATAAAGGAAAATCATGATTCGTTATATGGTGGGCACTGTGGCATAAGTAAATGTATAAGTAAAATTAAACAAAAATATAATGAAAAAATATGAACAAAATGGTTAATAAATATATAAACAATTGCGAAATTTGCAATAAAATAAAAATAACTAAATATACTAAAGAGAATTATTTAATTACAGACACACCCACAACATCATTTAAAACAATTACTATAAACACTGTAGGACCATTAAGACCATCCAATAACTACAGGTATATACTCACCTTACAATGTGAATTAACTAAATATATCGAAGTTTATCGAAGAAACTAAAGAAGCCATAACAGTAGCAAAAACGATAGTTAAAGGTTTATATTAAAGTATGGATGTTTTAAAAAATTAAAAACAGATAAGGGTACAGAATTGTGCAGATAAAATATTATAATTGTGCAGATAAAATATTACCTTTTACCAGTTCTGTCAAGAATAATATGTCTGCGACGTTACAACGTTTTTCAAGCGTACACATATGTATAAGGTTTAATCTATGTTCATACGGAGGTACATTATAAGGATCTTCCCAAGGGAGATGACGTAGGGCATATTTAAGAAATTTTTTTTGAACAGATTCCATTCTTCATTTATAAAATGAACTCCACACCTGGCTTGCATATTCTAAATTGGGACGAACTAAGCAAGTGTAAAGAGATTTAAAAACATAAGAGTCATCAAACTCTCTAGCGCATCGTTTAATAAAACCGAGCATAGAGTTGGATTTATTTAAAATATATGTATAATGCATGAAAAGAAAGTTTACTATCAAAAAATACACCCAAGTCTTTTATAGAATTAACTTTAGGGGTAGTTTGAATGTTAAATTATATGAAATTGGATTAGAACGGCGAGTAAAAGTAATATGAGCACATTTAGTAATATTTAGTTGAAGATTGTTGTTATTACACCAATTATAAAAACAAGTAAGGTCAGCTTGTAATGCTTTCGAATCGTCGAAGGAAGTAATTTTCTTAAAAATCTTCATATCATCAGCATAAATTCTAATATCACAATGTTGAATTACGGAAGTGACATCGTTAATTGCAATAATAAACAAAAGCGTTCCAAGGTGGCTACCTTGAGGAACAGCTGTAGGAGCTTTAAATTGAGAAGAAATTGAAGATCTAAAAGAAACACGGTAGCTACGATCAGAAAGATAAGAATAGATCCAATTAATAAAATATAGTGGAAACCCCAGGTCCTGCAATTTTAAAATAATAATACTATGAGAAAGTAAATCGAATGCTTTAAAGTCGGTGTAAATTACATCCGTTTGAAAACCATCCTCCATATGTTTCAGAAATGTAGCTGTGGATTCTATAAGATTCGTGACTGTAGATTTGCTTTTAACAAAGCCATGTTGATTGGGTGATAAAAGGCTAGTGCAATGATCATATATAGAATCGAATACTATTAATTCAAAAATTTTAGGAATAGAAGATAATTTTGTGATCGGGCGATAATTGATAACGTAATTTTTGAGGTTTTTTTTATGGACAGGCTTAATAAGAGCTATTTTCCAAAGTGATGGAAAGATTCCTGAAGATAAAGAAAGATTAAATAGCTTAGAAAGTGGGTCTGCTAAAAACATAGAACAATTTTTTAAAAAGAAATTGGAAATACCATCAGTTCCGGGACTAGAATTATCATCCAATTTATTCAAGTAACATAGTACCAAATTAGGATCAATAGTAATATTTCTAAGCGTTGTTTTAGCAAAATTATTTAAATAGGAAAAATTAACTGAGTTAGGATTGAAAAACGATGGGGAATAGCTTGCTGAAAAAAAGTCACGAAACCATTCGGAAACAATTGAGGAATCACAGCTACTATTATTATTATTATAATTCATAAAAGTGGGATATTGATCACATTTTCTTTTACAGTTCACAAAATTCCAAAACAATTTAGGATTAGATTTGATATTTACAGACAGACACTGCACATAATTTGAATAAAGGTTATCGGACAATAGTTTAAATTCATCAAATAACACGATAAAAGCGTTAAAGTCATAACTATCATTACTCTTAATAAATTTCCGCCAGGCTTTATTTTTTTTATTTATTATTTTTTTAAGATTTTTAGTGAACCAAGGCGGACTAGAATTATTACTTCTGTCAATAACTAACGGTACAAATTGTGAAATAATAGAAAAAATGGTTGAATAAAAACTATTTACTAATATATTAATATCGACGGACTTTAAAAACTCAAAATAATAGGTGCTTAATATATAATTAATACCATCGTAGTTAGCTTTGAGAAAATTGTAACAATAAGAAAGTGCTGATTCAATATTTGGAAGTAAAAAAGAGCTAAAAGAAAAACAAATAGGAGGATGATAAACATCAATTTTTACAAGTTCCAAAGGACAATTAAAAAAACAAATATTATTCCAGTTGTGAATATAAGATCTAATTGATTACCTTGATGATTACAAATTGATGATATCTGTTGAAGATTAAACGAATTAAATGCATCAATTAAAAGACATTCTGTATTATTCACTAATTCTAAAGGAATAAGATAGACTTCTTCATCAAGCTCTACCCAGTTAATGTTTGGAAGGTTGAAATCCCCACAAAGAATTATATCATCGTTGTTCTTAACATCACCAATTATTGACTCAATAATATCAATATACTTAATAAAAAGATCAATATTAGAAGCAGGAGGAATATACCAACTGACAATGAAAAGATTAACTGATTGCAATTGAATTTTTATAGCAATAATTTCTATTATATCGTGAGCATCACCCGGGGGAATTATTATTTCGTATGAATTAAATGTATTTTTAATAGCTATCAGAACACCTCCACCTATTCTAAGATTTCCAGACAAGATTGATCCATATCTGTCTTTTCTGTAAAAGTATATAATACCGGAAAATTTCTAAATTATTAATAGAAGAATTAAGCCAAGTTTCAAATATCAAAATCTAGCAGAGAACAATTGGAAAAAACCATTTTAGTTTTAGTACGAAGTCCTCTAACATTTTGATAATAAATGGAAAATTTAGAAGGAGTGCAATTAAAGAGGATAGATTGAGATGAGTTAATATTAACTAAATTTCTTCCCATTTGTATGGAGACGAAAGTATTTGAAATGGTTGCCTCTTGTCCTTTGCAGATAATAGATTCTATTAGAAGAAATGTGGGAAGCATAATATTGAAGATCAGTTATAGCACTCTGTGGAGAAATATCAAATGTTTGATGGTATCTTACAAAAATATTACGGAGTTCATTTACATCCGTCGGAAGACCCTCTTGTTGGATTGCAACTTTTAACGAAGTGTTCGTTTTACCACCTATACAAATATCATTAGATTTATCATGTAAGTAAGCTAAAGAAAGGTATAGAAGACCGGCGAAATTAAGGCTCTTTATTTTGGCATAGAGTTCCATAGTGAACCCGAAGCGGAAAGCACGTATCTCTTAATAATTAAAACAAAAACATAAAAACCGGAAAAAAATAATAAATTAAAAAGAACAAAAAATCTATAAAAAATTTTATAAAAATTTAAAATTAATAAATAAAGGACAAAACTAGTGGAAAATATAAGTAGTTTTTCTTAATTGGATCCCCTTAGTAAGGGATTTCAATAATGCAAAATAATGAAACAAGTGAAAATATCTTAACCGAAAATGAGTTAAAAAACACTATTAATACTAAAATAAACGAAATTATTAATAAAGAAACAACAAAATTAAAAACACTCGGTGCTAAAGGTCCAATTACTAAAATGAAAAAGAACCAAACCGCAGAAATTCGCGAACTAAAATTGATAATCAAAAGATTATCTGATGAAAATGCTAAATTATCAAAAATTGTAATGGCCAACAAGGGCGGTGAAGTTACGAGCAGCAGCCATTGATGGATATAACAGGGGATAATGAAGATAATGATGATAAAGGCCCTGAAGATAACATTTTAAAACTGGAAAAGAGAGATGCTGAAATAAAAAAAAAAAGAAGCAGAAAAGAATGAGAATAAAAATAAAAACAAACTTAACCATCAGCAAAGAGTCCAATCTCCCAATGTGGGCGAAAACCAACAAAAAAATACGAAAATGCCTCCAATCAGCATTTTCCAAACCGATGTAGGTGTACTGAAGGACACCGTAAAAAATAACCTAAAAATAAAAAACTTTTTAATAAAAGCAAAAAATGATATGCACGTTGTATTGCATACCAACAGTACAAAAGACTATGCGCGTGTATGCGAAGTTTTAAAAAAAACAAATACGAACTACTACAACTACACTCCTAAAAGCGAAAAAAAATAACTCTGGTGCTTAAAGGGCTGAATGGCAGCTATTCTTGTGAAGAGATTCTTGAAATTCTAAAATTACATGAAAATTACAACATTCAATTTGAAAAAGTAACGCGACTTACCACAAAATATTCAATAAATAATAATAAACCATTACCACATTTTGTGGTACAAGCATCTTCCAATAGCTCAATGAATGAAATAATGAAAATTAAAGCATTAGATCATCAAATAATACGATGGGAAAAAATTTATAAACCCCAATTAACACAATGCACAAGATGCCAACGCTTTTCACATTCAGCGTCCAACTGCAACATGGAATTGAGGTGCGTAAAATGTGGCAAAAACCATACACCTGGAGAATGTAATATCAAAAAAGAAGATCCCAAAGAAGAACCATTTTGTGTACTTTGCAAGAAAAATGGTCACCCAGCATCGTACAAAGGTTGTCCAGAGTTCCAACGAAGAATGGAGAAGCGTGAAACTATGAAAAAAATATTAAAAGATAAAATCAACAACATACACTTGCTTACCAGCGGAATAATTCCAAATATGTCATTCTCCAATGTAGTAAGAAATTTAAATAAAAATAATAATACTAACCTTAATGAAATAAGTAATATAAATACTAACCAAATTAATTCTAATCAAAACAGTAGTTTAATATTAGAAGAAATTAGAAATAGTATTTTGACAATTCAAAGCAAATTCACAACTATAGAAAAAAAAATTAATGATAATTCAAACAGAATAGACCACATATTTGAAATTATGAACCATTAAACATGGTAATTTCTCACTCCAACAACAATTACATAGAGTTAAAATTAATCTCTATTAACATTAATTCTCTTATTTCTATTTGATAAAAAGCTTTCTCTCATGCACTTTCTTGATAATAACAAAACTGATATATTATGCTTATGTGAAACAAAACTAAAAAAAAACCATAATTTGTGTTTTGACAATTATAACACTGTAAGAAAAGATCGAAATTGGTTACCAGAAGGCGGAGGTGTTGCCATATGTATTAAAAACAATATAAATTTTGATATAATAAAAAATAATAATTTTAGTAATTTTGTATGTATAGAAGCTTGCATTATTGAAATAAAATTAAAAAATAATTTTAAATTATATATCGTGTCAGTTTACGCTTCAATTCATAACTCCCACAAGTTTATCGAAGAGTTTGATAAACTATATCAAATACTCGACCTACAAAATTCAAAAAACTTTTATATTATTTGTGGCGATTTTAATGCTAAACATCAATCTAGCCAAACAAGAACAATTAAAAAAAGAATTACCAGAGGACTACAAATTTATGTACGATAAAGTTAACTGGAACAAATTTAAAAAGAATTTAGACAAAAACTTTGATAGAGATTATAGTAATAGCATTAAAATAGTAAACAATAGTAATTTAATAATAGACGAAATCGATTCTCACCTTTTAAAATTAAACCAAATTATATTAATAATACATTAATAATTATAATACATTAATAATACAATAAATGAAACAGTTCCAAAGATAAATAATAAAAATAATATATTAAAAAAATATTATTCAACAAAACTAAAATTGTTGTTAAATAAAAAAAACTCTTTAATGAACGACATACATAAAATATATAAACAACCACTCGATTTTTCTACTCAAGAAATGCAACTACTCAGAAGCCTTCTGAATAACATTAAGACTTTAATTAAACAACAAATTAATATCGAAATAAACTCCTACTGGGAAAACAGATTAGAAAAAATAACGCCAAAAAACAAAAATATGTTTTCTGAAATAAAAAAAAAATATTCAGAGAAAAAGGCAACAATAATATAAAATGCCTACATATCGATTCTGGTGATTTAAACATCCTTCTGCAAAACAACATTGACATAACAAAATTAAATATGAATACAAACAATAGATTCATATTAAAAGAACCAGTTGACATTTATAATGTTATGGGTACATACGTCGAAAAAACTCATAAAACCGATTCTAACCAAAATAATTTTTATGCCCATGTTACAAATAAAACCAAGAACAAATTAAACAAATTAAAAACAACCGATTAAATAACATAACACTAGTAACTTTTAATAATAACAATAAAGCTTCCAATGTAAACCCAAACATCAACTATTTTTATAACTTCAATGAACTAATCCAAAAATTTAAAACTTTAAAAAATAAAACATCGTGTGGAGCAGATTTAATCCCAAACATAGTATTAAAAAATCTAAGTAATAAAATAATATCACAATATCTAATCTTATTCAATAATTGTCTTAATCTTTCTTACTTCCCTAAAATATGGAAAAACGCGAAAATATTAGTATTCAAAAAACCAGGCACAGATCCATCTAGCCCAGCTAATTACAGACCCATTAGCTTAACGCCAAATATAAGCAAAGTTTTCGAAACGCTAATAAACGACAAAATTACAGAATTCGCAACATCTAAAAAGCTAATACCAGAGAATCAGTTCGGATTCAGACATAAGTATGGAGCAATCCATGCAATCACGAAACTAACATCAGACATCTGCTGGTTCATAAACAAAAACTTTGGCGTTGGTGCATGTCTGGTCGACATGGAAAAAGCCTTCAATTCAGTCTGGTTAGATGGGTTAATCTTTAAGCTTATAAAGTACAAGTTTCCGAAACACTTGGTGTCGATTATCATGGAAATGATTTACAAAAACCAGTTTTTTGTACATAATTTGAGTAGGCAGCATAAAACCTTTTCTATTGATAATGGCTTTTTGCAAGGTACCGTCAATGCACCAATATTATTTTCATTGTACCTTTCTGAATTATTAAACCTGCTAGAACGAGTAAGAGTAAGAGTAAACAATTATGCTATAGCTTTTGCCGATGATATTATTATACATATATTCCGCTAATGAAAGTGTTGAAAACAACAAGAAAAAAGTACAAGAAATGTTAAACATTATAATCGACTACTGCAAAATATGGAAGCTTAAAATAAACTTTAACAAATGCGAAACTATTTTATTTCGCAACACTGTAGATAAAACCAACAAGAGCCCCAAACCGGTCACTCTTGATAAACAAAAAACAGTTAGGTATCTGGGAGTCAAACTACATCGAAACTTACATTAGATAGATCACACAAAGCATATTATATCAAATAGTAACAAAGCGTTTATGGCAGCAAAAAAACTGTTCTACAAGAAAAACATAAGTAAAAGAGTTAAGATAATAGACGGCCCGTCTATATAATAGACGGGCCACATGTAAAGTCATTGAAAAGCATCCGGGCGAAATAAACGGAGATAATTTAAAGTATGAAATGTCCATACCAGAAAAGGACAAATTAATAAAGAGAAATTACTGGTGGTTGGAAAACACTAATTAACTAGAATTAAGTAATAAATATACATAATGTTTTTAATTAGGTTAAGTAGGTTAAGTTTTTTTTATCTTATAGAATGAAATAACATTGGTTTTTTTTTTCACCTTTCCAATAACAAAATTAAGAAAAAAAAATATTTGTTCAAAAAACTAAAAAAAAAAAAAATTTATTAACTAAAATAACAAAACAATGCGTAAAATTAATATAAAAATTATACCAAATTTAAATATTAATAGCATTTTCAAAAAGTTTTTGTTAAACTTTTTTAGGCTAAGTTATTATAAGATTATTATGAAGAAAAATAAAGTTTAATTTAAAAGAAAAAAAAAAAAAAGTAAGTAAGCTAAATATAGTCTTACATTTTCAAAAATCTTAGTATCCTTTAATCTAGCCAAAACATATCTACTATCATTATTATTTTGAATAGATTTTTGAGTTAACTTAACTACAGGTGGTAAAAGAGGATCGAAGATTGGTGGGTTTGGAGTAGAAATACTAGGGTTAGCTACTTCTGAAATAGCAGTTATATTTGAATTAATAGGATCTTTGTATGATGAATTTATATTTTTTAAAACTGCACTGGCTTTTTATGTACCTTAAAGTTAGATGATGTATAAACTGAAACTAGGCTATTATTAATGCTATTTTTTAAAAAATTATTGCTGCCTTTTCTAATTCTTTGTAAATACCCAATTCTTTTGGTATTAACGAAACCTTCATTGGAAGGGGTTGAAATAGATGCTATTGGCGTATTAATACAAAAAATTGTACTGCAGTTAATATTTGAAATTTGTGTGCATGGAGTACGAACAATAATTGTTTCTTTCTGCTTGAAGTTAGGATATTTTTGTTTAGACGTTATTGGAGTTGTTGTAATAAATACATTTGAATTAGTAGAAGTGGCTGAATTGCACTTTGTGTTAGTCATTTTACTTGAACTTATACTACTAACCGGAATCTCTATTTTGGAACCCAAATTTAAATCTCGCTTATTTAATGAATTACTAACTAAGTTAGACGGAGGCAAAATGTTTTGAAATTTAACTGGTGTTTGAGTTAATGAAATGGGTAATGTTCTGTTTGAATTTAAAATATTGTTTTTATTATTACTATTATTGTTATTATGGCTATTTTTTCTATTAGTGTTATCTTTTTTTCTGATTTGTTTATTTTTTGTTTTATTAATTTTGGACAAATGAAAATTCTTATTGTTTGAATATTTAGTGTTTGTTACCATTTTTTGAATGTTTTCTGTTTGTTAAATGTTATATATTTGTATTTAATTTACTATTACCTAAATTTTTAAAACTGCTTATATTGGTTCCTATCTGCCACAACTTCCTGTTTTTAATTTGTTTCACTTTTGATTCCGGTACACTAACCTTAAAAGTGTGATATTTCGGTTTATACTTCAGCCACTTCGGTGTTATTAATTTGCAGTGAGCATCATTGCATTTCAACTTACTTTTTATGTATTTGACCAGTTTGACTTCTGTTGTGTTAACGTTGAGTTTTGAAATTCTTACGTTAAATTCCGGCTTTCTTATAATATCTGGTGAATCAAGAACTTCTATTTCTTATTTCTCTTTAAATAAATGGTTTTTTATAAAATCTTCAATTCCTTCCATCTTGCCTTTAAGAATATCTAAATCAGCCAATACTATATCTCTGAAACTCATTGAAATTTCCTTTCTGCTCGCATTTTCTGAAATAGAAACACATGTTTTTATTAAATTATCAATTGATACCTTAAGTTCCTTATTATTTAAGTCGCGAGGTAATGTATTAGAAATTGAAATTTAATTTGTTAATTTACCTATTTCAACTTTTAAGTAAGTCACTAATATATCTTTTATGTTCTGTTTTAAAACTAATAATGGTGTTGTTGAGTGATTCAAATTTTTTTTCCATTTCCAAAAAGCTGGCTGAATTATTTTTTACAGCTTTCATTAGTTTAACAATCGTTCCTTCAAAATTGTCTCTAACATCATTAATATTTGTTTTAATTTCGCGCGAGAATTGACTGAGGGAATTCTGTTGATCCAGACAACTTTCACAAACAAAGTGCTGCGAGAGGAAACTGCTGTACCAGTTTCTCGGAGCGTTTAAACAAACTCCATTTGCAGAATTACAATTGCAGAAACCTTTGCATGGTATATCGAAATTCATATCGGTGACTAAACAATTTTCCACGCTGCATTTAAAATTCATTGTAATGATTATTTATAAAGAAAAATATAGATGGATGATTCACTTGTTATTTATACTGGTTCTTTTTTCTTTTTTACTTTTTAATATTATCGTTACTTGATAATGAAATTAAGTAGGTCATTATTTTTATATTTTTGCACTTAAAGAATTTTATAAATTGTTTTTAATTTTTTTTAATTTTAAATAAGCTTCCAAAATCCGAACCCATGGACCAAATCCTCTCACATTTTAGAGACTTAAATAAAACACGAAAGAACACCACCCTGCCAAATTTGAAGGTTATATCTTTTTTTGGTTTTGGAGATAATCTCATTTCCTCTGGTCCCATGGACCAATCCAAACCCATGGACCAAATCCTCTCAAATTGTAGAGACTTAAATAAAACATGAAAGAACACCAGTCTGCCAAATGTAAAGGTTATATCTTTGTTGGTTTTGGAGACAATCTCATTTGCTCTGGTGCTCGTTCGGAAGCTTCCAAATCCAAACACATGGACCAAGTCCTCTTAAATTTCAGAGACATAAATCGAACGGGAAGGAACATCATTGTACAAAATTTAAATGTTATATATTTGTTGGTTTTGGAGGTAATCTCATTTGTCCTGGTGCTCGTTCGGAAGCTTCCAAATCCAAACCCATTGACCAAATCCTCTTAAATTTCAGAGACATAAATCGAACGGGAAGGAACATCATTGTACAAAATTTAAAGCTTATATCTTAGTTGGTTTTGGAGATAATCTCATTTGCTCTGGTGCTTGTTCGGAAGCTTCTAAATCCAAACCCATGGACCAAATCCTCTTAAATTTCAGAGACATAAATTGAACGGGAAGGAACATCATTGTACAAAATCTAAAGGTTCGATCTTTGTTGGTTTTGGAGATAATCTCGTTTGCTCCGGAATCATTCGGAAGTTTCCAGAATCCGAACCCATGAACGGATTTTGTCCAGATTCGAACTTAGCGTTTCTTTCGTAATTAGTAACCTACTATATAAATTTCATCAAGATAGCTTCATTAGTTTTTGAGTTATCGTGTAAACGGACGGACGGACGGACATCGTTAAATCGACTCAGGAGGTGATCCTGATTCATAATATATGTGCATGTCTATATCTAACTCGCTTCCTTTTGGTGGTTACAAACACCATACCAAAGTTAATATACCCTATACTTTAGGTGTAGGGTATAATAAAATTAAAACATGCAAATGAAAAAGCTAAAAACTATTTAATTAAAACAAAAGAAAATAACAAACTTAATCAAAGTTATATAAATAAATCAAATGTTAAAACAAATAACTATGTCTATATTAAAAATAACTATAAAAAAAATTAGAAAATAATTTTAAAAGATACAGGGTATAACACACAAAACGTATTAACACACTTTTGAAAATAACACACTTTTCTATTGTGATTGAAAATAACACAGCGATTGAAAATAACACACTTTTCTATTCTTCATATCTCAAAAACGGTTAGAGATAGAACTAATTTCACACCATGTGCTGAGAGATGGAGACAATAATATTAAAATAATTTTTTTTTTATTGATAAAATTAGTATTTAAAAATATATAAAAAAAATATATATTTAAAACAACAATAAGATGGGACTACTTTCTGGTCCTCATCTACAATAATTCAGCACGCAAATCTGCACTCAAATGAATTGTTAAAAGAAGTTTTTTTTAATTGCAGCATTTGTATTTGTAAATGACATTGCAAAGCATTACATAAATAAAAGAGCGCAGAAACGAACTAGGAGAGCGCAACTAGCAACGATATAAAATAAGCATATAGGTAAAATAATTTTTTTTAATTATACTAGAATAAATAATAATATCTATGAATCTATGTACACCTATGTACGTATCTATATACATATATCTAAGTACATATATCTAAATTTTTTTTTTTTTAAGATTAAATATTACTTTCGAATAATATTTAAATTAATAAATTATTTTTATATAAAAACTTTTTTCTGTTACTAATTTGAATGGACTTAGACAAACTAAAAGGATTCCAAACATATATATAAAAAGGAATCCAAACATATACTCAGCAATACATAGACGAAAAAGAAAAGGATATTGAAACAGTTTGGGATTAGTACAATCAAAGTGTTGCTGGAGAACCACAACTTGAATTAAGTCTAAGATTAAGAGATATAGCTTCGCAAATACGACTATGTTTAAAGCCAAAACTTTGAACTCACCACAGTAATCAAAATTGTTCCACAATTTGAAGGAAACATTAAAGACGTGTCGAATTATATAGTTAATTGACTTTTATGGTGAAACCTTAAAGGATGAAAAAGCTAAATTAGTCATGTTTATACTAGCAACTAAACTTTCAGATAAAGTAAAGAACAGGCTAATTACAGAAAAAGGAATAAGAACTTCAGAAAAGTTAAAGAAGGCAATAACAATAAATTTTAAATCAAATACAGATTCAGCAAAATTGCAAACAGAATTAACAAATATAGTATAAGGTAACAGAGGAATAAATGAATTCGCTACAAAAATAGAATCATTAGTGGCACAAATGAATGAATTACAGATAGCAGAAGAAGGAGATGCACATAGAGGTGTTATCATAAAGCTAAATGACAACTTGGGTCTAAACACATTTAAAAATTGCTGAAATGATAAGTTTAAATTAACAATAGTGGCAGCCAGGCCAAAAAGCTTAACTGAAGCTATACAATTAGCATATGAAATGAAAACAGAAGCAAGAACAAACAACGTAATGTATTTTATAACGAATAATTTAAATTTAATTTTATGTTTTTAATATTAGAAAAAAAAATAATAATTTTTATAATAAAAATAAATGTAATAATGAAAAATATTGGAAGTTATTCCGATTTACACAATTTAATGTAATTATATTTCAAGTTTAGAATGAATTTGAAATTCTTACTGTAGGTTAATTCTAAGTTTATAATATTAAATAATAATTGTGTAATAAAAAAAATTAATAGTTTTAGTAATAAAGATGAGATTAATAGTAAAAAAAATAAGAACATGTTTTTCTGCAAGATTATAATATGTACTATAATTTCCTTGAAAGAACAGAAAATTTTTAAACAACAAATGTGTTTTAAGCGTGGTTTTGAGTATAATTTCTTATTTAAAATATATTAATATTGATTGATATTTGATAATATTTAAAACAAAACATTTGTCAAACAAATGTTTAAAAAACTAAATAATGCTTTTAGGTTATAAATGTGGGACAGAAGACTAGAAGCGGTAAAACATACTAAACAATACTGAATAACAAAATAGTTAGCACCACTGACGGACATATTACAACACGAACTTACTAAATTCGCCGACTAACACCATTTTCGGCTTAAAAGCTCTTCCTCTAATCTTCTCTTCCTTTTAACTTTAAAAACGTGTTCACTTTTGGAACAGACACCATCCAGTGCAGTTGAAAATATAAAATTATTAAAGTATTAACCTCCTATAAGTTCGTTAAAGCAAAAGATTAAGTATAAAATCATAATAAATTATAACAAATAAAAATATAAAATAATAAATATCATCTTAGAAGATATTTCTTTTCCTACATAAATATTTAAAATAAATTTATACTATTTCAAGTAATGTTTTACATAAAATAAAGAAAAAAAAATAATATTATAAATATTGATTGATTAAATGTTTAAAAAAATATTTAAAAAAATATTTAATAAAATATTTGACTGGCACAATGTTTAATAAAGTTTTAAGGTTATAATTGAAAATTACTATTTTAAATAATTTAATATAGTAATTTCTGTTATTTAAGTTAAAGGAAAAATAATAATTAACTGAAAACTTTATGAATTTCAATAATATCATTATGTGAAGAAATTTGATAAACATTACTTTCTTCCTTTTCACGTAGCAAAATTCTGTTGTCTTTAATCCAAAGAAATCGCAAGTTTTTGAATACTTTAATTTTCTTCGCTTTTTTATATACACCAATGTTGAATTCAGAAGTAAATACATTTAAATCTCTTTTTAGCGTCCATAAATTCTTCATTTGATTTACTTGTTTTTAGCTCCAAAAGATATAGTCCATTGATTGCCTTTGTATTTCTGTTCCACAGTGGCTTTACATTAGAAATATCTTCAACTGTTATTTTGGATTGAATTTTTTCCCCTATCTTTAATATTATATCTTTTGGATTATCCAAATTATTAAGAAAACCTGTTACAACATATGCAAGGTTTTTAAGAAATGCAGCTAAAGTTTTATCCAAAATAAAATTCTGGATATCAAAGTCAGATAGCTCATCAACTGAATCAATGGTTTGCTTTCTAATTTTGGCAGAATCAACACTAATTTCATTCTCAATTACTCATCATTTTCATTATTCTCATCAACTTCATCAGTAATTGTTACATTAGGTTGAGAAGGGCAAACATTACAAGTCCAACTTACTTTTTTGGAAATTACGTCTTTGTAGCACTTGACATGGTCCGTTACAAATCCATCCAGAGTTTCTTGGTGTGAATTTTTTTTTGCAAATGATACATTTATTTTTGCCCATATTTATTTTTTCTTTTTTGGTGGCACGATAAGATAGTTTGTATGACGAATAAAACTTAAGTAATTTCTTCATTTCAATAATACTCGGTAATCCAATACAATTTCAATTAATTTATTAATTTATTTTTATCAATTAATTTTTCACAAATCATATCAAATTTTATAAATTACTTTATTAATTATTGCTTTATAATAATTAATTTTATTTGAGCGAAAATTTGCTTCCACTTGCTTTTTGACAGTTCGTTTTCCCTTCCGATTTGTTTTTACGCATGTGCTAACACTACTTTAGCGTTCGATATATTTTTAAGACTATACAATTTTGCTAACACTGATAAGTAGTAGTAGACAGAATACTGATTGGCAACTAATAAAATTACAGTTCTAACTAATAAGGGTATTCACGAGTTGGTGCAAAAGTGAAAATTTTTTTGCACCGTAGCACATATTTGCACCAACTCGTGAACGACCCTAACATGAATTTTTATTAAACTGTCAAATATCGTTTACGTGGTTGTTCACCCCATGCAACCGATTTAGGAATTTTATTCTTGATACTTCTTCGATTTGTAATTACAGTAATCAAATTTTTTTCAAGCTCTTCTATGATTTCATCAACAGTTTCATCTTCACTTTGGTCTACAAAATATAGGTATTATATACTTAGGTATATATATGGTTAAATATAAAACACGAATTATGATATGCTTACCAAAAATTTCAGATATTTGTATATCTTTATATGCTTGAGTTAATAATAAATAACTCATAAATAATTTTTTTTCCACTTTTTTTAGGCATTTTTTCAATTTTTATCTAACATAGCGCTTACAAAAAATATATAAACAAACTTTGCAATGGTCTTCCACAAATATGCAATAGGGTTTAGGTCTTTCTCCAAAGTGCCTGCCAAAAAATTGAAATATGCTACGGTGCAAAATTTTGCACTTGTGCTAGAGCACTTTGCACCAACCCATGAATACCCTTAATATAAATTTATTTTTAATACCGTTAAGGAGCTACAGCACCCCAAAGGCCCCAAAAATCTCTGTATTTAAATTTTTATAACACAAGTTCTATAAGGTATATCTTCAATCTGAAAATTCCAAACGATAGGTGCTATTGTGAGCTTTACAAACATGTATATAATAAATATATACTTGTGCTATACGGTGTCTTAATTTACCGTTATGCGAAACTAAATTATTGCAAAATCCTTTAACCCTTCTATCTTCTAAACGGTTTAAGTTGGAAACTTGAAATTTTGACAGAAGTTAGCCTCTTTTACGTTAGAAAATAAGTTGTCATTGAGTTATTTCAGAAATTGTTTTTGTATCACCCCCCGTTTAGGAGCTGTAAGGGGTCAAAAACTGAAAATTTCCTATTTTTAAACACCTATAACTTGAACACCTGTTAACATTTTTTTGAAGTAATACATAAAACTTAAAGCTTCAACATTATACTCTTATTTCTGTTAACAACTTTTTTTTATTAATAATATAGGGTTACTTTATAATTGACGAAAGTGTTAGTTGACTTTTTCAAATTTTCTAACAAATTTCTTAACGAATTTTTTGCATTTTGTTTTACTCGATAATTTGAAATTGTTGAGGATATAATGCGTAGTACAAAAAAATGTAAATAAATAAACAACATAACGGCTGCTTGAAGAATTTTTATTTATATGATATTGATATACATACATACTTATATAATATCATGTTTATTTATATATCGTATATGTCACTGATTAATGAATGATAAGAGTATAGATGTATGTTATATAGCGCCGTATTTACATACATATATGTATTTTATTGTACTTATAAGAAATTATTCTGTCAATGGAATATTTAAATATAATATAATATTAAAAATTATATTTACTATTTTGTACTAAGTAAATTTAATACACATTTACCGCTTAGTATTAAATGGTACTATAAAATATTTGAAAAAGTTTTGGATTGATAATCGTTATGTGGAAGGTTAGAATCTGCTTTTGAAAAATGTATAAACATATAGTTTGAATATATGTACAACCGATAGTTCTAGAAATTATAAAATTCACCCAAATTATTTTAAAATACTAAAATATTAAATATAATGTAACAGTAAGTCGATGCAACCGACTTATTAATACCCTACACCTGAATAATTCGAATTTAATTAAAAATCCATAAGTTTTTTTGGCAGCTGCTTGAACTTCTTCCCTTTTCTGTCTTATTCAACTCGAATTTCAGGAACATAAAAGAGGCATCCTCTTGGGATATGCTTAACACCTTTGTAAAAATTTTTAGTTTCTATCTTTATTAATTTCAAAGATTGTTAGTCCTTGGGAGGTGTGCATCAGGTACCCGAATTCCCACTCCAATTCATCGAATCCATCTCAGGAACATAAAGAAAACATGCCAGAACACCATTGTGCTAAATTTAAAGGTTCTACTTTTGTTGGTTTTGGAGATATGCTCGTTGCTCTTGTGCTCGTCCGGAAGTTTCCAAAATACGAACCCATGGTTCAAATTCTTTCAAATGTCAGTTTCCAATTTTACAGAAAAGGAAACATAACAGAACACCTTTGTACTAAAAATAAAAGTTCTATCTTTGTTGGTTGTGGAGATATACTCGTTTGCTCTGGGGCTCGTCCGGAAGCTTCCAAAATCCGAACCCTTGGACCAAATCCTCTCTAATTTTAGAGACTTAAATAAAACATGAAAGAACACCACTCTGTCAAATTTGAAGGTTATATCTTTATTGGCTTTGGAGATAATCTCATTTGCTCTGGTGCTCGTTCGGAAGCTTCCAAAATCCAAACCAATGGACCATATCCTCTTAAATTTCAGAGACATAAATCAAACGGGAAGCAACATCATTGTAAAAAATTTAAAGATTTATCTTTGTTGGTTTTGGAGATAATCTCGTTTGCTCTGGGGCTCGTTCAGAAGCTTTCAAAATACAAATCCATCGTTCAAATTCTTTCAAATGTCAGTTTCCAATTTTATAGAAAAGGTAAAATAACAGCACTCTTGTACTAAAAATAAAGGTTCTATCTTAGTTGGTTTTGGAGATAATCTCATTTGCTCTGGTGCTCGTTCGGAAGCTTCCAAGATAAGAACCCATGAACCAAATCTTTTCAAATTTCAGAGACCTAAATCAAACATGAAAGAACACCATTCTGCCAAATTTAAAGATTCTATCTTTGTTGGTTTTGGAGATAATCTCGTTTGCTCTGGGGCTCGTTCGGAAGCTTCCAAAATACAAATCCATGGTTCAAATATTTTCAAATGTCAGTTTCCAATTTTATAGAAAAGGTAAAATCACAGCACTCTATTACTAAAAATAAAGGTTCTATCTTCGTTGGTTGTGGAGATATACTCGTTTGCTCTGGGGCTCGTTCGGAAGCTTCCAAGATAAGAACCCATGAACCAAATCCTCTCAAATTTCAGAGACTTAAATAAAACTTGAAAGAACACCACTCTGCCAAATTTAAAGATTATATCTTAGTTGGTTTTGGAGACAATCTCATTTGCTCTGGTGCTCTTTCGGAAGCTTCCAAAATCCAAACACATAGACCAAATCCTCTTAAATTTCAGAGACATAAATCAAACGGGAAGAAACATCTTTGTACAAAATTTAAAGCTTCTATCTTTTTTTGTTTCGGAGATAATCTCGTTTGCTCCGGAATCATTCGGAAGCTTCCAGAATCTGAACCCATGGACCGATTTTGTCCAGATTCGAACTTAGCCTTCCTTTCGTAATTAGTAACGTACTATATAAATTTCATCAAGATAGCTTTATTAGTTTTTGAGTTATCGTGCGAATGGACGGACGGACGGACGGACGGACGGACAACGTTAAATCGACTCAGGAGGTGATCCTGATTCAGAATATATATACATGTCAATATCTAACTCGCTTCCTTTTGGTGGTTACAAACACTATACCAAAGTTAATATACCCTATACTTTAGGTGTAGTTTATAATAATATTAGTAGGTAATCCTGCACTTGGGGATGGGAAAAAATCATGCCATATCGCACCGAAGACCAGTAGGAAATGAAGTATAGTAGGAAATGAAGGTTGTTGGTACTGTACAAGTTGTTAGGCAAGGTTAATGAACTGAACAAGTTTAGGATATTTAGGTTTTTCAATAAATTCATTGATACTTGGTAATAGGATATCATACAAATAGAAAGATGACTTTTTTCAGGTCAAATCAAGTTTATTTTTTTAAAATGCTTAATAAAATATACCTACATACGTAAAAGGAGATATAAAAGAAACGAAAAAAACTTGTTTTTATTATTTAATAAGAAAAATATTCATAGGTACTTTTGAATACCAAGATGTAAATAATAAAAATAAAAACAAAACGTAAACAAGAAGTACCAAGTGTAGTTTGGCTTATTAAGAAGATTAATAATTGTTAAAAGTTGTTATTATAGCTTTAAGGTGCAAAATAAAAATAAGAAAAATATGTTACCTATTTTAGGATATGAGTTGTTTCTCTATATTCTATACTTTGTTCTAAGTACATATGAACTTAAAAAATATTTTGCGTTCTTCTAATTTCTGTTTACCTGGTGTAAAATAAATTGTTAAAACTAGTTTGACTCTTTTAAACAATGTTAAAATTTACGAATGCAGTAAAAAAGTAAAAATAAAAACAAAAGAAAGAAAAAATTTATATAATTATAGGTGCATCTGTTATGTAGGATTTCTTTTTTCTGTTCTATAAGAAGATTGAGAAAATAACCTGAAATCTTCGATTTTACTTTGTTTTGTTATTATTACGTTCCATTCTATGCTGTAAGAAATGAAAAAATTAAAAATAATAAAAATCAAAAAGAAGTTAATTGCTTTTGGTAGCTATTTTGTAAACATAAGATAAAAATAAAAGACACTTTTATTTTTATGTTAAAAATGGATTTACTATGAAATCTCCTTTTTTTTAAATCTCCTTTTTCAAAATCTCCTTTTTTAAAATCTCCCTTTTTTAAAATCTCCTGTTTTTAAAATCTCCTTTTTCAAAATCTCCTTTCTTAAAATCTCCTTTCACAAAATCTTCTTTTTTGTTTTATTTTTTTAACTAATTCGGCGCGCGCCCAATTAATTAAAAAAATAAAACAAAACAGGAGACTTTGTAAAAAGAAAACAATAGCACATAATAATTAGTGAAAATAAATATATTATATATATAATATATATATCTATTTTGATGATAATATATTTATATATGTGTATATATATATATGCATATATTAAACATATATATATATATATATATATATTCATATATATTTTTTTTTGTTTTTAATGCTAAATTTTTATATTTTTTAATATTATAACATTCATCAATAGAAATGATTATTATCATAATAAACTTTTACATTGTAAAAACAAAAAGCTTTTATTTGATCGTATTGTCGATATTCTTTTCGATAGTACGATAAGAAAAACTTTTTGTTTTTAATGATAAATTTATATTTTTTAATATTATAACGTTCATTAATATAAATGATTAAAAAAAAGAGAAAAGAGCTGCTTGTAGCAATTACAAGAGTTGAACAAATGCAAAGCGGACAGCCTATCCCAAAAAAACGAGCTGTAATAAAAACGAACGCCTGTATTACACGCATTATTAAACGTCGAAATAGAATTTCGAAATTAGAATATTTAAAAAGAATAGCGATTAATATTGTTTTAGGATAATTTATTTTTTTGTTTGAATTTTTATTTTTTGTTTATTATTATGAAATTTTAATAATTTTTAATTTTTTTCAAGAATTGTTATTTTTTTTTTTAATAAATATAATTTTTTTTGTTTATAATAAAA